>CAUYLG010005785.1:0-81418 GCA_963573385.1 Cacajao melanocephalus | reverse complement strand
TTATCCACCTGTCGTCTTTGTAATTGCCGACTTTCAGATTGGGTCTGAGTGGACGTCCGGCTTGTTGGTGATGAAGTTTTTTCTGTTTCTTAGTTTTCCTTTGGTGGACGCCCTTTCCCCACAGAGCTAGGCCTTCCCGGGTTCAGCTGTGCTTACTGTGAAACTCTCAGTCCTCAGCGCTTCCAATTGCTGTTCTCCTTGTAGGGACGGGACCAGCTGAGCCCGACTCAAGGGGCACCCAGTCGCATATACTCCGCACTGAGAAGCGCTGCACCGCGCCGGGGCGCAGGCAAAACAGCTGCGCCGGCCAAAAGAGTCGCACTGGCGACCCATGTGGCTCCTCCGCCGGGAATTTCCCAGCCTGTGTTCCACAGAAATTCATCTGAAATTGCGGCGCCCACTCGCTCTCTGTGCTTAAACTGGGAGCTAAAATCCTGAGCTGTTGTCAATCGGCCATCTTGGATCTCTCCTAAAGGTGTCTTTTCATCTCATTTCTGTTTCATTTTTTGTTTTAAGTCACTATATAAATTCAGCCTTAGCATTTCAGATAGTAATGAATAATACTTCTTAAAGTGGCTTTCTGATTTTTGTTTTCTAAGCCCAGCCTTCTCTGGCATACCCTCTCATCTTCAAATTTAAAACTGTTGAGCAGAAAATTGTATTTATTCTCAAAACGGCTTATCTCTTTATGCCTGGTTCTTATTTTACCTTAGAACACTAGTTGTTAATTACTCCAACCTTCTGTTTTAGGATTACTTTCCAGAATGGTGATATCAAACATGAATATAAAGCACTTGCTTTATAACAGTTGCAAAGCTGGCTGAATCAACAAGAATGGAATTTAAGTAATGGATAATTAGGAGAAACAAATAATAAATAAGAATAGTAAACCTATGCACTCATGGCTAGAGTATTGAACAAGTCATTTACACTTTCTGGGATCCCGCTTTCTCATCTGTAAACCATATGTGTTCTGGGATAGGCAGTGAGCAGGGAGAGAGGGAGGGAGCCTAAAAATAAATCTCTGAAAGCCTTTCAACTTTTGTGATTCTAATGAACCCTGAAGAAAAACTGTACCTAAAATTGCGGACATAAAATCCTGTATATATTTGTTGGCAGAGTTAATTAATTTTCAACATGGTCTGCAAATGTTTCATACTGAAACATCGAGGTGAATTTCTATGCAGTGCATATGGACTAAGACAGCTCTCAGCAGTCTTGGGAGTAACTGCAAGGTTATCACTCAGTTGATGAGCTATGCGGTTCCTGAGTGCCCATCCCCACGCTGTAACTGACTTTGTGAATCAGTAAAATTGCAAATCTAATCCTAACCTTACCAAAGAGAAGGGAGAAAATTGCCCACTATTTAAAGTAACACTCCTTTTAGGTTGTTCAGAATCCATTTATAAAATTACTACTTCTAAATAGCAGGCTTTTAGATCTTCAAACTTTCTGTTATATCCAAAGTGTCAAGTTGCCTGCCAGATACTTATCATCGTGTCTCACAATCTTACCTCAGCTGCCTATTGGCCACACCCAACTAAACAGGGTCAATATGCCCATATTCTTGGGTAGACAGTAGATGACTAAAAAGAACATTTTAGTTTTCTCAAAATGTCAAGTTGACCAGGCAGTGTGTTATGTTTGACCTTAGACAGAGTGCACTACTACCCCTTCCCCATCTTGCTTGTGTGTCCAGAGGCTGATCTCTGAGCAGTGTGTTCATATGCTTCTGAACCTTCTTTCTCACTGGATTCTACTGACGGGAGAAAGCAGCAGTATATCAGAAGGTGGGAAGAGAGGCTATTCCTGTCTGTTCCTGGCTGAATTCCCTTAGCAAAGGCTCCTGCCTCTGTCTGGCAGTCCTCTCCTCAGCAATAGGTCTATTTCAGATTCTAGTAAAACCCTTTCTCTTGATTCCTCTATTGCTATAGGTTTAATAATCTTCCTATAGTTGATAGCCCCAAGGTGCTGTACTAATCCTTGATGCCTACAATTTTGTTAATAATCCTTTATCAGTTCTCTGGTTCTTTATCAGTTCTCTCACATGGGTTTACACTCTGTTTTCTGCTGGCTCTCACTGATAAATAATAGCTATGTTAGAGTATAATGTCAGAACCAGAGAACTGCTCCCATATCATTGTTACTTTACTTATCAACTAATTAATTTACTATGCATTTATTTACATATTTACTTTTTCGTTCAACAAAACTAAAAGCGTCAAGACATTCTGGGCACTAGAATATACAGACAAAAAGACAAAACTAGGATCATAATCTCAAGGATCTATATTTTATTATGGAAATAATGTCACAAAAGAAACAATAAAATGTTAGAGGTACTATGTTTTGTCTAGAGAGAGAGAGAAAGTTGCATGCAAATAACAACAGAGGTAATAAGTTCTTTCTGGAAGGAGGTTGAAAAGATCAAGAATGGCCTCTTGGAGGAAATGCTGCTAGAGTTAAGGATTAGAAGGCATGCACCAGGTCTAGGGTGGAGACGGCCAAGGAATATAGGTACAAAATGAGCAAAGGCACTGAGATTTGCAGCAGTAATGATTCCTGGTGGAAAAATACTGTTTCTGTGGGTTGTTTACACCTCTCAAGCTTAGATTACAAAGGGAAGAAGAACTAGGCTAGAAGAGAATGGGGAAAACCTATAGAGGTCTTGGAAACCTATAAATGTCTTGGAGGTCAAGTTTAAATATTTGGAATTTATATCCTGTGGGTCTAAATATTTCCACATTTATTCGTAACAGGGTTTTTAACACACCCCAATATATGTATATTTGTTTATTTATAAGTTATATACATTTGCTATTATAAAAGTATATTGTATGCATTTTAAAATCACAATAATTAAAACTTTAACATAAAGAAATAAGGAAATAATATATTGCTAATCACTTTGGCTTTATATTTAGCTAGAATTGTAAAGAAAATTATTTGTGAGGAGGTACATTATTAATGATAGCGATTTTAGTTTATTTTATCTACAGTAGTTTATTTTTATTATATAAAAAATAAACTCTCTTTTTACAATCAGTTAAAGGAAAGCACATACATTTTCTTGCTACTGAAGGTATTTATATTTATTTCAAAGTGATAGAGCAACTGGACAGTCAGAACATATTCTTCACTAAACCAGCATTGAAACCCAAGACAGCTGGTCTGGCCAAAATTATAATTCAAAAATAACTTAACCTCTATTTTGTTAAATTCCATTGAACATCTCTCATTAACTATGACATCTTTATCTTCAAACTTATGCTTGAGTTTATATGCACATCCCCCATTCTGATCCATTCACCTGTTATTACCCAAATTTGTTTCTATTTACTTCTGCTCTTTTCCTCAATTTTATTCCTTAAAAAGATACTTTGCATTTAAAAAACTGAATAACTTATTTATAGTATGTCAGTTCCAAGATTTCATGAAAAATTATTAAATATTGAAGGTTTTCTCAGGAAATTTGTGTTATATTATGTAAGACTATATACCAACACATATATATTTATGTGTATGCATTTATAATATATGTGATAACAATAGATAAATGGCTAGACACAACATTGACCTTAATAGCCTACATTAGGTTAAGACAATGCCTAGAACATAATTAGCTCGAGTAAATGTTTGTTACAGTATTAAAATTTAAGGGAATCTTTAAGTTTTAAACTTGAGTCTTTTAATAACTAATAGGAATTCAACTGAAGCCAATGAGAAAATGGAACCTTCTAAGGTTAGAAAAAAAAAATAACCAGAACATGTAAAAGAATATCCTCAAAAGATATGTTCTATTCAACTAAGAGAATATAGATTTCTACTGATTCCATTCAGGAAACATCATTGAGAATATTATTTCAATATTATTGTTCCTGGTTAACACTAAATAATTGTTGTTGCCATATTTTTTGTAAATGAGAAAATATACCATTATTAATATCATAAATATACTCCAATAGTCTCTGAGCATTTTTAAATTTAGTGTTGTCTTTTGCCCATTTATAAGTGTCCTTACTTATGTCAGTCACTCCTGTTTTTACGTCTTGAAGCCACAAAGCTCATCACTGTCAACTAGTTGGTGTCAATGATGGCAAATTAAGGGTTAATATTGTCCACATCCACCTGTAAACTTCTAACAAATTGACAAGTATCAAAGTGACCACCAGGGTCACTTCTTACATCCTAAGGTGTCATTATCTTATCATGGACAGGATGTCTTCACCTTTCCTTTTATTTTTCAGGAGTATTTCTAAAATCACATTATTGGGATATACTTGATATATGAAAAGTTGTACATATTAAAGGTATATAACTCAAGGAGTTTGAGAATGCGATTTTGACAAAAATCACTAAACTTAAAAATCATCAATTGAAATACATTTGAATAGTTGATGAAGTCATCAAGGTTATAATTATATTCATCACCTCCAAAGGTTTCTTCCTTCCCCTTTTATTATTATTCCATAATTACTAATATTTTTATTTTTTGCATTGTAAGAATACCTAACATAAGACCTACCCTCTTAGGAAAATTGAGGTAGACAAGCCACTATTGGGTATTTTGGTTTTCAGTGAGTACAATTAAATAAAAGAGGGTCTTAGGTAGTATTTTAAACTTTTGATGGATTTGGGGAAGGGACTAACTGTAAGTCATATAACAGACATCACTGCCTAATCATCCTCCACATGAACTTGAAATAAGGTTCATATCATTTTTATCACTTTTCCTGGGAGTTAGCGATATCTCCCATTTAATTGTTCTATTTAGCTCTCTTGCTTGAGACACTGTGAGAACAAGTTTCCTATGGGAGCCTGGCTGCTGACTGGGGCAGTGACCTTGCATTTCCTTGGCAGCAACTGTGACCTTGCCCATTGTTTTCATTTATTTGCTGGAATTCTACTGGCTTGATGTGGGTAGTATTGAGTTTCCCTCTGACTTGAACAAGAATAGTTTTAAATAGGAGGAAATACTTTGAAAAGAAAATTCAAATTCCCATGAAAAAGAGAATTTAATAAATCATTCATGCATTGTTTGTATAATCTAATTAAGAATATGCTCACTCTTTTAGAGTCTGCTAACACATTATATTAGTAATTCCGTGTGTTTTATCTTATTTTCTTCTTTTTATGCCTCTCCTCATACTTTCACTTTGCTATGTTCTTTATTTTTTTAATCTCATACCATAGGGATTATCTAGCTTTTTCCCAAAAGTTGCATTGAGAGATGCTTTCTTCTCTACTTAGTACAAATATGTGGTCACTGATATTAGATAAAAGATGTGATCAAAAATTTGTTTGGGTAGTATTTACCAGTATAGCAATTGAATTGTAAGTGAACAAAATACTGCTGTGCTTAATACAAGAAGCCATGGTTTTGTAAGGATCTTGGAATATTGACACAAGCATTTACAGTGTAACATACTGGAATAAACAAAGCAAGTTTTTGGAAAAGAAAATTTATGGCTAAGTTTGAGATTATGTAACAACAACAATACAATCATTTTAAGTTTGCAAAAGGCTACATATAAGCTGGATCACAAACAAACCTACATAAATATGAATACACATATATTCCCATTAACAGATGGGTAAGAATGGAGATAGATGTTGAAACAAAGATGCGCATCCTAACTCTGAAATAACAGTTATGAATTTGTGAGAAATTATTTTCAATGGTATAAAATTGGAATATATTTGAATTTTATACAATATATGATATATTGATACATGTTAGATTGTAAAAAGGTGTTCAAATGCTGTTATCAAAAATATACTTCTCTGGCATTCTAATCTAACAAGGATCCCATATAATGAACTTAAATACAAAATTGGTGAAGGAGAATATAGTAAGCACTGTATAGTTCCAACTCTATATAAAGCTTTATGCCTACCTTTGATGCCTTTAATTCTGTTTATGAAAGACAAGATAAAAATAAATAAATAACTTTAAATTACTGTAATTCTGGGTTGGCCCAGAGACTTTGTATCTTTTATGAGTTAGTTGCATAATGTAGAGTTCTTACTTGGTAAAAATAAATCGTTGATGAAAGAATAAATCTTAGATAAAAATGACTAAAGTTTTTGAGAGAAAGACTGCACCTCTATTTATTAGAGTCATTTGATAAGGCAGTAGAATTTGACCGAGTTCCCCCCAAAAATGATAGAACTTACCTAAGTAGGGTATGGTGGAAAGACAGAGCATTCCAAGTCAAACCCCATTAAAAATAAAAATCTCAGAAGGAGAATGAGTAGGCTATCTGTAAAAGGCAGTGAAGATGCTGATATGACTTGAATTAAAGGAGCAGGTGGCAAAAGAACAGTAAATAACTTTTGAAAGGACCCCAATGACCTCGATGGTAAGGCAGAAAAATTTGGCCTTCTCTTCAGTACACTGAGACAAAATTATGTTCATAAACAGGAGTGGTATGCAGAATGGATTGGAGGGTCAAATTTTAGAGTTTAGACAGCCAGAAGTAAGGTCATGGTTATAATCCAAGAATGGGGTGAGGAATATCTGGATCAAGGTAGCAACAGTGGAGACATTGAGGCCAGACAGACAACACAGGGTCAACTCGAGAGGAAATTCAACCCTGGCGGTTTTAATTTAACACTTTAATTGTTATCTTCTGATGTCTGCCTGTAACCAGCCTCCAACCTTTGAAGTTCTGATAAATAAATGGCAAAATGCTAGGATGATTTGGATAGTACTGGCAAATACTAGAAACAGAAGGGAAAGGAGTTGCCTTTTCTATTCTGTTGCTCTGTTATTTCATCTTTCTCAAATAATATGTATCAAATAACATATAGACTTTTTAAACTGGCCATTTTATTTTGAGTCCCACGTCCTCAATAGACCAAAGTCAGGGACACTCTGAGATGTTTCAAGTGACCATAACACTAAGGCTGATTCCAGGCTGTGTTTGTTGTAACCTTTCATGACGCTAACAAATGATGTTTCCTTCTATTCATTATTCAACATAGACACATAATTCACTTTTTATGCTCATATTTGCTAGCCAAACTCTACGTGTTCCAGGTTTGACCCTGCTGAAGAGGGAGAGATGAGTGAGAAAGAATATTTTTTAATAATCACTTCACTCTACTTATCCCCACCCCCACATTTATTTATTTCTCTAATCCTGAACTGAATAGAACAGGAAGTCTGCCATGGGGTGTGGCATAGCATTCTTTTATTTTACAAGAGGAAATCTGCTGTGAGATTGTGGCATGGCAGTTTTTTCTTTTAGATGATGCATAAGGAAGGAAGACTTCTAATCAAGGCATAAAACGAATTAGTGGGGGTGGGAAAAGGGTAAGAGGCAAGAGATGCTACTGAGATACAAAATTTTATGAGGCACTCACCCCAAGGGTCGTGCAAGTTCCTTCTTAAATTTTGTTCCTAGGTACTTCTTTGCTTTTCCTAGTTCCACCGTAATTGAGAAGAGGAGTGAGCTGGCTCATTGACTGAAGAATCTCATGTTATCTCTCTGCAGAGACTTCATCATCTGTTTCTGTATATTTATTCAGCAAATTTTTAATAATCATCTATTAGGTACTTAATTTTTCTTTCCTAAGTCCTAATAGCACTGACCTAGATGATTGCTACCTTCTAATTTAGATAGTCCATGAATCTAGCGATATTTTAGATAGGTATAAAGCACTGAAGGATGAATTTTGACCAGGTACAAAATTATGAATTACTTTTTCTTTGAGTTTAATCACCTTCCCTTGTGGGAAAATATTTAAGCCTTCAACTCTGTACCTTTATTTCTTCCCACAACTATGAAGATATCTCTAAAGCCTTTCTATGTTATAACATTTTGGAGCTTTTATTTAGTTAAAACTTAACTTGGCTTTTATTTTGTTCCTCTATGTTTGCCAGTTATTTACTCTTGCAAGACAATTCATATAATCTATTCATGACAATAATACGTGGCCCTTCACTGTATTATTTTATAAATGAATATTAAGCAGAACCATTTTAGACATTCTGCCAGGTTAGTAAGAGAGAATAAGGCAAGTGAAACACTGGTGGTCCTATTTAAGATAGATCTTTCGGGTAGTCTGAAGCGGTAATGTACCTGTCTGCCAGGAGCTTAGAAACTAAGTCATATTTGACACTAGAACAATAGTTTTACACAACTCATATGACATAACACCTGCATCAGAGTCAGATGGCCTGGATTAAAGGCAGAACTTGACAACTTGTTTCTTAATTTTAAAGTAGGTATAAAATCCCTGCTTTACCTATGTGCCAGGATTATTGTAAAGATACAAAAAGTCATGAATGTAAAATTGCCATGTAAATTGATAATGCCGAGAAAACGTGAATTTTATTAATAATAAAAAAATGGCTTTAAAATAATTAGATGGTAAAGATAATTGAAAACAAAAAGAGAAAAGAGCAAAATTCTTACCTTCTTAAGGTCTTTCAATCTCTTTCAAAAAAGGCAGCCTGTAACCAGCCTCCAACCTTTGCAGTGCTGATAAATAAATACATAGTGAGGAAAAATCAATGTATATGTGATATATATATATATATATATATAATTTGGAAAATTAAAGTAAACATTTTTAGATTTATGTACCCTTCAAATTTTAAGACCAGTATTAAGAAGATAAATGTTTGCTTTGTAAATATATACATTTTACTATAAATACGTCTTTCCACTAACCTTACAAAATCTTTTTCTACTCAACACTAGCCAGAAAAAGTGTTTAAATTCCGGAAGCATCCAAATATCACTAATATGATGTTCTCTTTAACCATATCCTGAGCACAAAATAAAACTGTCCTTGCGTAGAAGCCATGTCATTATGACGAACATATTTGAAAATTAGTTTTGTATGATTTGTGATATTCAGCAACTCCAATACAAGTCTGTGAGCCAAGGTCACTGAGTATTTTGATCTTCAAAAAAAATCCTAGAGCTTTCTTTGGAGAGAAAATTATTGCTATCCTGGTTTTCCATTACAAAACCACTTATGGATGCAGAATTTTATAATTATTTTTATCCTTAATTATTAACAATTTATTTCCTAATTAGTAAGACACTGCATTCAGAATAAAGCTAGATAGGAAGATGCTTTGTTTATGCTTTTCTTTCTTTAAGTGCCAAGGATTTGTGTCTACAGGAATCCTATAATAAAGACTGAACTCTGTGACTTAGTTCAGAATAATGTGAGGTTTTCCATGTGATAAAAAAGATAAATCAGAGAAAGAAAAGTAAGGTAAATCAAATCTGCAATTTAAAAATAAAATATGAAAATGAGGATTGTGTTAGAAATTGTGGAGAAATAGTTACTAAAGGGATGTCATAATAAAAATCATATAAAGTTTATAAGCTAGCTTAGCAGAAAGAAAGGAAAAGGTAGAAAGTAGCTAAAAGAAATTAAAATCAATAGGAACTAGTTTAAATTGAAGATATTGTCATGAATGGGATACAATGTCATGATTTGGAAATGCAGTGTTGAGTGAAACGTATAATGGTTTATGTCATGTAAAGTTAATTTTGACAACTGTAAATCAGACTAGGAAACACTGTGAAATCATCATGAATGATGCATGTGCTGTGCTGTGTCATCTTAATGTTAGACTTGCAAATTTGATTTCTGAATCTGCATTTGAACAACCAAAGCAATATGTTGTGAGATAAATCCATTTGAAAAGAAAACATTGCCTAATGTGATTTGTGAAGTTTCTTGGTAAGAGTGCACTGGTGACATACCTATGTAAAGCTTCATTTTACCTCCTTTTTCATTATGAGGCCGGTAGTCTGGAACCGAGGGAGCCAGAGGAGCAAGTGAGGCTGAGAATAAATTGGGAGTGAGGGCAGTTGTCCTACATTATTGCTATGGATAGAGCTGAATAGTCCATAGTGAGCTTTTATTGTCTATCAGGGACGTTTACTGAGAGTTCCTGATGGAAAAGTACAGATTGAATAAAAAACAGTGTAGTTCTACCCTGTTGGAGGTAAATGAAGTGCTTCAGTTGTGCTAGATTAATTTGATTGTGATAATAAGCATGTGCTTTATATCATTCATGTGTAGTATTTTGTTAAGTAGACCTTGAAATTGAGATTGTCTCTCTAATTCCTGTGCCCTTTCCTCCATTGTTGAGAGGACTGTGAGGAGCAGCTCAGCCATTGGTGGTTACCAAAGGATGAGAGGGGTGTTGTCATTCAATACCTAGAAAATACAGCCTGTGAAACTGTACCCATTGCTCTGCGTTGGTCATCTTTATTAGAAATGATCATGTTGATGTCTCTTTTTAAAGTTGGAATTTCACTTATGTCTTTATACCTGTAATCCCCTCATGGGCATTGCATTTATTATTTTATTAGTGAAAATGAATGATAGTACTTCTACATATAATTAAATAAATTCATCTACAACAGTAACTGCAATGCCATAGATATATTAGTAATTTTTTAACAATTTTGTGAATTTTTTCCAAAAATGTCTTTCAAGGCAAGATCGATTAAAAGAACATACTTTGGACTTATAAAAAATGCTTTAAAAAATAGAAAGAGGCCAATTTACTTCAAAGAAAGAAAATGATTATTGAACATTTAAAAAATACTATTTAGAGTATTTGTAGAGGAGCAAAGCTGTGAAGTAAGAATAAAATTTTTAATTAATTACCTAGGTTTTTGAGAAAATTTGTCACATTATTGATCATGTTTGTCAACCCGATGGTTTATTATTGCCAACTTACTCTTTTTATCTGAGAGTAGTAGACTAGATAGTAAGGAAATTTCAGACCAAAGTAGAGCCTTGCTGTATGTTAAAGATAAACAGCACCTGATAAAGACGTGTGTATCAGGAATTTTTAAGCGAAGTAAGGACAATAATTGTAAAATTGACATATTTTTCTGGAGAGGTGGCAGATTTAAACACCATCCATAAAGATAAAATCGTAAATATTTAAACTAATTTAGACAGTGGGACTACTTGATGTTTACATTTCTTTCTACCTTTCTTCATACTGTCTATCATTTTAAAAGTACATGGGTTGGGCATGTTGCAGTGGTTTATGTTTGTAATCCCAGCACTTTGGGAGACTGAGGCAATAGAATCGTTCAGCACCGAGTTAAAGTAAAAATTTTACCACATTTGTATATGGTCCTTTGGATTTATTTTTAAAAATTTATTTTTAAAAGATATTTCTAGACCAGCCTGGACAACATATTGAGACCTTTATCTCTACAAAATAAAAATAATAATAATAATAAAATTTAAAAAATTAGTTGGGCATATGAGCACATGCCTATAGTCCTAGCTACTCCAGAGGCTGAACAGGAGGCTTTCTTGAGCTGGGGGTTTCAAGGCTGCAGTGAGCTATGATTGCACTGCATGAGTCCAGCATGGGAAACAGAGCAAGATGCTGTCTCTAAAAAAAATAAAAAATAAAAATAAGTGCAATAAGAAAAGAAATTACTGTTTATTCATATGGTTATTTTAATTTAAAAGTTTAGATAAAACACATAAATCTTATCAAGATTTACCTTGGAAACCTAGTTGTTCATGCTTAGAGACAAAGATCATAGCTAAATTACTTCTGAGTATTTCTTGCAGTCATTGATACACAAAATCACATTGACATTTATATCTGGAAGCTTTGAAAATCCAGTGTATTTTAGTATTTAGTAACAAATGTAACCAGTTTCTTTATGTTTCTTATTTGCTGATCATTCTTCATCTTTGTCATCTAGGTTAGATATAAATATTGCCTAATGTAATTATGTTTAAAAATGTTTTTAAACATTGTGTACTCTTGACACACAATGGATATAGACTTATTTTTTGTATTATTTAAATTTTATACAATACTATCTTGATTAAATTGAGAACAATTCATTAAAATATAAAGAAAAAATAAAAGCCACCTAAAATCCTACCACCCTGAAATAACCGCTATTAACAGTAGCTGATTATGCATTACATTATGTATGTAAAGACATATAAGTGTACATAAATTGGATTGTATATTAATACTAAATTCATTTTTCTCCTTCTTACATCATATTAAAACATCAAGCACATTCTCATTCCCCCATGTAAGTTATGTTAATAAGCTGTATTCATATCAACGTACACATACTGATTATACACATACATACAACTTTTCTTGCTCATTTTTCAAAAAAGGGTTTATATTGTCTACAATATGCATCTTACATGTATATACAATAGATGTGTATACAGTATACATGTGTATGCAATATACATCTCCATCTTATTTTTGGCTGAATTATGCAGAATAGCTCTAATCCATTTTTCTTAAATTCTTTATTGATGGACATTAATTTATTTCTGCCTTATGGTTACCATGAACAAGCCCACAATAAATATCCACATATAATGTCCATATTAATTGGCATTTTTATTTCTATAGGGCATATTCCTAGATTTGGGAATTACTGGGTCAAATTTATTTTTAAAAGATATTTCTAGATACTTTCACGAAAGGTTACAACACTTGACATTTTCATTACAAACATTTGAGTACGCTTCTACTCTCATTCCCCTAAACAAGAGCTTTTCATTGTATCTGCTTCATGCATGTCAAGTGATGTTGTATTTTTATTTTAATTTCCATTTGTCCAAGAGTGAATCTGAGAATTTTATCACATTTGTATATTGTCCTTTGGATTTCTTTTTTTAAACATCTGAATATATGATGAACAAAGATATGTATTTTCCTTTATTTTATCAGTTTATAATAGTTCTTATCCTTTTACAGAATGAAATATTTGTAATATTCATTAAAAATTTATCAAATTTATCATTAATCTATTAACATAAGTTTAAAATTTTTTCAGCATCAGATATTTCTTTCTTTTCTACCATGGTGTCTGCATTTTCAGTTGAGATTAGGATGGTCTTCCTAGACATAAATTATATATTTAGCCTCCCAATTTTTTCTTGAAAGATTTATATTGTGTTTATTTTAATTTTAAATTTATGTCTTTAATCTATCTGGACTTTATTTTGTGCAAATGTAAGACAGGGCTTTGTTTTTTATTGTATTTTTTGGCTATCTGGCTGCACTGGCACCATTTTAAATAGATCACATCTTCTCCATTTATTTACAATATCAATTTCTCAGATTTTTCAGAATCTACTTCTGAATTCTCTATACCATATGGCTCACCAATTTGTCTTTTCCTGGACAACACCATATAGATTTCTGTATAGTGACTATATAGTCTATTTTCAGTGACCAGTGCTCCCCTCCACAGTCTTCTTTGTTACAGTTTACTAGCTGTTATAACACAAATCTTTATATTTAATTCTAAGGAAAACTATGTTTTGATTCTAACTGAAATAATTTATATTTAATATAAATAAATTCCCATCAAGAATCTTTACCGTTTTCAATTTCTTCTGCTCTTGGAATGTGTGTTTTGTTATTAAATAATATATTAAAGCTTTTCATAGATCCTGGATATTTCTTGCTGCATTTATTTCTAAATATTTTAAAAGGAATTTTTTCTTGCTGACATAAAAAGAAAAATTTTTAACATTTTCAGGTCTAGATGTTTATTATTAGGGTAAAGCTATTGAATTTTTTGTATTTAACTTATGTCCATCCACATTTCCAGTTCTCTTAATTCACAAATGTTTATTAGAGTCTCTTGAGTTTTCAGAATGTATAACAACAATGCTAACAAAAGAAATTTCTACCTCACCTTTATATTGATCAATGTTTATATCAATTGTTTCATTTCTATCATATGTTTACTTGGATGAACAAAGCAGTTTCAACAATGACCGGCAATCAATAAAACTTTTTTCCTACCTGAATGGTACATTTAAAGTCAATGAAATAATTATTTTTAATAGTAATATAGTATTTGAGTTTTCTTTTATCTTCAGAAGCTTGCAAATAATTAGAAAACTTCAAATTTACTCTGTTTCAGACGAAGATTAATCTATTATTAAAAATAATGAAAGATAAGGAGCTTTATAACATTGACTTTGTTATAGAATCTGCACAAATTAAATCCTGTTTAAGAAAGTGCAAAGCATTAATAGTTTAGACTTTGTACTCCATTCATTCCCGCTGGAGCCTATATCTGGCAGTGAGACCTATTGGTTTTCAAATACAACAATACATATTCTTCCTCTCTGATTGCTAATTGAAGAGAGATTCTTGATAATAGCAATTTTCAGTTAACTCTAGATCTCTTAAATAGCCTATTGCTTAAAGAAGAGTAAGTTAAGCATTTAATCAAATCATCGTGACTAATTTTCCTTTATCCTAGTCCATGTCCTAATTAGATGAGACATTAACATCTAATAAAAGGTAAATCTAACAACAAAGGAATTGATGATTGTTGATAACTTGTATAAATAGAATGCTAGAAAGTGTGAAGTATTAGTGTTATTTGCCAGCAATAAAAATGTTAGAAATATATTTATTATAGGTTTCTGTTA
Source organism: Cacajao melanocephalus (assembly GCA_963573385.1). Classification (NCBI taxonomy): domain Eukaryota; kingdom Metazoa; phylum Chordata; class Mammalia; order Primates; family Pitheciidae; genus Cacajao; species Cacajao melanocephalus. The sequence continues at coordinate 66,970 of CAUYLG010005785.1, read as the reverse complement.
GCATTCATGTAGTATAGTTAAAATGTTTGTACTTCTAATAAGAATTTGGAGGTAGTTTACAATAATAAAGCTAAATGAATGAATGAAATAAAGAATGAATCATAGCTGTATACATACATACATATACACATGCAAATATAAATGCAATTAGTAAGATGAAGGGAAAGAAGATATGAAGAAGTTTTAGGAGCACTTTTGGAGGAGGGCTATAGTAATTGAAAATAAAAGTTAGATTGATAAACCTGAGCAGCAAATGGAAAATATGAAGATTATTTGTCTTTAAAATGTGTGTGTATATGTATGTTGTGCATATATTGTTTGTTTTCTGTCAGTTTCTGATGAATGTTGAGAACATAAGCTTATATACTAGTTCTGTAAAACAATTCAAGAGGAGCCAAAGTACTACGGACCAACCAAATAAAACGTTACTTTTGGTTTCAGGAAATCTTTGTTCCTAGACTACTATGCTTAAATATATTTGTGTATACAACTTACAGTAATTTTGTAAAGCACTAATATAACATCACTGTGGTATTTGTGAAAATATTGCTTATTCTCTTTGTTCACGAGTTTTCTTCTGTTTGTCCTTGAATAATAAGATAATTAAATTTTAAAAGTAAAAACATTTAAATGAATGATTCCGTATAGAATAAACTAAAAAACTTGTGAGGATTGACAGCCACCTTCTGCCCTTTTTACTATTTAGTAATTTTCTCTGCTTTTTTTTTTTTTTTCTGTTTACCACTTTTCTTCTGAGTAGAATAAAAGGAAAAGCTACAGGATGTGCCCTTTCAAGAAAAACAACTGGAACCACAAAAGAGCTAGACTTCTCAAAAGTCGCTGGGTTATGGTAAAACAAGACACTGGGGAGATCTAAGGAAGGGCTGGGCAGAGTGAGAACAGGAGAGCACAAGGAACCAAGAAGAAAGGTTTAAAAGAATTTGAAAGTGAACTACTTCCTGGCAGTTAAGTGAATAGGAGAAAACTCAATTTAGTCAGTGCTGCTAGGAAGCAAATTTTCCATTTTAGCTATACATTTATATATTAAATTATTCTTGGGCTGGGTAAAGCAATACACTGCAAAAAAATTCTTTCTGCCTCTCTAAATAGTTTTGGATCAAAATTGTCCGACCCTATTGCTGTTACAGGACATGTACTTTAATCAGTTAATGGTGTTCAAACCTGTATCCTCTTAACTTGATTTTGTTATATGTCCGGCTTAGGAAGAGGTCAAAGATGAAGTCAGCACAACAGTCTGAACAAAATTTTAGGTGCATTTTGTGAAAATGCATCTTTCTCCTGGAAGCAGAGAAATTGAGAACCATAACAACTTTAGGAAGAAAGGAGTAACAAATGCATCAGATGTCACGGAAACATTAATAATGTTGAAATTTTGCCTACACTGGTACAGAGCTGTATATAAAAATTAAGGGATTAGAAAATATGATCTACTTAAAACTTCAGTATATAACAAAGGAAGTACTATAAACTAGTAAATAAAGGAAAACTTATTCAATAAATAGTACTATAACATTAGTAATACATATTTTATATAAAATAAATAAAATTGAGTGACAGAATATTATATATATCATAATGCGTATAATATATAAAAATTTAGTGACAGAATTGGTTTTAAAAATTACTTTAGAACCTTCCTCTGTACACAATATAACAAAATGAATACCAGTGAGATATCTTTAAAATGTAAAATAATGGAAGAAAATAGAAGACACAAATAAATATTATCTAATCTGAGTGTGTTTCTTTCATTAAAACAAGACAATAGAGGAGATTACAGAGGGCAAAATCATATAACATTGTAGATAAAATACATGGTGTGAGACCAGACAGATCTGAATTAAATCAATGTTCTTCCACTTATTTCAGACATTTCACATGTACTACAATTGCACATTGTCATTGGAAACTGGCAACTAAAAGTTAAAAAAAATGGTGTACTCTTGTACTATAGACAGACTTGAACCAAAAAGCTGACCACCACTTATAAATAATAGAAAATCAGTACACTATATATCAAAAATAGTGCACATGATATATTTTGACATATAGTGTAGAATTTGGCCAAAGCAGTAATTATAGATATAAGTGAATTTATTAGGAAGCTAGTATATTGGTTACTTTTCTAAGCTGCAAGCAATAGAATGCACAGCAGCTAGTTTAAAGCAGAAAGGGGTTTATTACTGGGAATAGGCAGAGTGCAGAGTTCCTGGGCAAGGCAGGGAAACAAGTATGAATGCCACATAGCCAGCAGAAATACAGTTGGGATAATTGCCCAGCTCTAGTAGGAGACAGCTCCAGCAGAGGTCATATGCCTCTGCTCACCACTGACTGTTCAACATCTTTAGAACCAGAGGCTGCACTTGTCTGGTAAAGAATAGCCTGTACCTCTGTGGATGCTTGTCTTGTCAGGATGATCAAGTCCCTTGCTTGCATAAAGTTGTGTTTATATCCCTTCCAAGATGCATAAAATTGCATTCACCTTATGAAGTTGAGGCCGCATGTGGAACTTAAGCTGCAAAGGAGCCAGAGATATGTGGTCTTCATCTTTCCAGCCTGTGATTCATAATAACTCATGCTCCAAGGAGACTGAAGTAGAATGCAATAAGACAGTCTATGAGATTTGCCATAATTGATTCCCTCCTTTGGATATTCAGTATTTACAAAACATTGGTTCCAATGCAATATTTCAAATATCAATAGCATCAACCTGCTATTGACATTTCACTTTCTTTTTTACAAAGGAAAATATATTCGCCTTCTCCTCAAAGTCTCACTAGTCACTGCATTTCATCTCTTCTCTTATTTCTCCTCTAACTTGGCCATAATCCAAAATTTATCTTAATATGCATTATTTATTCACCACAAATATGCTCTATATAAAATACGGTAGGAAATAGTAAAAAATAATAAATACATACTAGAACAAGAAAAGCTAGCACAGTCCCAATTTCTGTAATTGATAACAAGGCGATAGTTGTGATAAAACATAATTCTTTCAGTGTGTATTCAATTTTCCTCTAGCCTTCAGCTAAAATATCAGCTATCCAATATTCTTTATCTTGGGAAGTGACCCAAAACTTTAATGCTCTGTTGATTTGAGCTTGTAGATCTGCCTTCCTAACACCAGCTACGCAGTGCCAGGAGACACACACATTCTGGAGCAGCCACTCCATTGGCCTGTGATGATCTGCACCAATCACAACAGCCAAATGACTAAATCTCCCCTTTTTATTACCATTTGATGTAGCGGCACAAAGAACCACAAACAGCCTGTTGGCTGCCTCAGCTTTCAAATTATTAGAAGTATTTTCTCCTAGTGGATGCATTCATCATTTATGAATTAAAATCCCTTAAGCAGAATGTCCAGAGTAATAGTTATAGGCAACCAAGAATTTTCAAGAATTCTATGAAGAATTACAAGGTTAACTCCCTAACCTACCCTTTGATTCCTGGAAATATATCATTTGGCTCTGAGAAAAATAACACCATGTATTTACTGACGGTACAGTTAAAACATCCCTACTTCACTAATCATCTCACAGCCGGCACCATAGCTGAAACTTCTTTTGACCATTTTATCTTTCAATAGAGTCAGTTACTCCTGGATGATGGATTGTGTGTTAAGACCAGTGAATTCCATTATGGTCGTCCTATTGCTTTTGTTCATTTGCAATAAGTTCTGTATTCAGAAGCAATGCGACATCATGACTGAGAAAAAGCCTTGAATAACAGTGGCACCGACAGAAGCAGTGACATAATAGGCAAATCCATAAGCAAAATAATTGTTCATTCAGGTTAGATCAAACTACTACCCCTTCTAGGACAAAGGAGTTCAATGCTCAGTTTACTACTGATCATAGAATTGTTCACCCAGAGTGTGGTGCTGTGGTAGAGTTCAACGTTATCCTTTGCTGCTGATGGGGTTAACACTTAAAATGATTGTATCCAGTTGACTTGGGTAAAAGGAAGTGTATGTTTTGGGGCCCATAGAAATCTTCATTCTTGCTAATCTGACTACTTTTTCCATGATCAAGCACTGAAGTGACCAGAGAAAGAAACTGACTGACATTCATAGGAGTGAGGGATATAGTTCAGAAATAGAAAAGATATGACTTTGTACAAAAACCTGAAAGCACCATATGTGATTATCACATGACTATGAGTTCCACTGAGCCTTAACAGTCAGGTTCAGAGATGCTGGTATTAAACCCTAAATGAGCTGAAACTACTTTGTATGTTTTGCTCTGATATTCACTCAAGGCTGCCAATTTGTTTACTTTTTAAATGGATCATATCAAGACAAATGTTGTGTATGCCTCTCTAAAATTCAGAAAACTCCATCAAATGTTCTGTCTCTTTCTTAGTGTTAGGAGAAACAAGGTATCACAATTTGTCTTTTACTTTGAATGTAGTTAAGTCCAAGATTGTGGGATACCCAGAAACCTCAATGTGGTAAGACTCTCCCGAATTTTTATCATATCTTTTTCCCACTTGTAACACTCAAGTATTTTGCCAAAGACTCTAGGGAACTTACTACTTCCTGGTTTTGAGATTTTATTGGCATACTGACATCTATGTAGATGTCTTGTGGGATAATGACATGAACAAAATCTCTGTAGATGAAACTGTGACAAAGATAGTTGACGTAGACTAAAGGTAAGATAGTGAAACTGTCATGCTCTCCTTACAATGTGAAAGCAAGGAGGAAATAACAAAAGGCCAATTGGTTTGTAATGAGATACTCATCCTCACTAATAATCAGAGAAATGCAAAGTAAGGCAATTAAGAGTGAACCGCTTATCATCCTTCCAGTTTTAAAAGGATATATATATATAAGTTTGATAGCATTAGGTTTTGGCTAGGATATGATGAAATGAGACTCATACACTGATGATCAGAACATAAACTAAGATTGCCATATTGGAAGATGATGTGGTAATACTGTTAAAAATATACTATATTAAAATATCTGACTCAGTAACATCCCTTCTGATGCTTTCCCAGTAATACTTTGTGTACATGCATTTAAATAAATGTTAATGTCTAAGAATGTTTATTTTTGAAGATTTGCAATGTGTCTCAAGGAAACACATATATAATTCAAAAGTATCTGGTCACTTGTGTGACTGATTTTGATTGTCGTATCCACTTCGAGAATATGAAAACGAGGTAAAACGCTGAGAAAGGATTTATAACATGATTTATTTGAAGAGAACTGTTTCTGCGTTCTTTACTTATACCTGAGGAGACTTTCCATGAGACCTCTTCAACTCCTGAGTTCTGAGAACCTAGAGCATGAGAGTTGGTATAGTAACTTTGGTGGTGGTGGTGCCAGTTAAGCTTGCTGTGCCCTGGGAGGCCTGCAGCATGGGCCCTACACTGTCAGGGTCAGTCATGACTGTCAGAATCAGTTAGGCTATGCTATGGAGTGGGAGAATTGCATGGGGTCTTCATAGATGCTATTCAGTAGAACCTTTAGAAGGACGTGGAATCCTGGAAGCCAGAATCTGGACTCTTTGCCTTAGGCAATTCAGGATTTAATAGTTTGGAGTTGGGGCAATGTCATGAAGGGCTCAAGTCTTCTCAGAGAGCTCCAAATGGCAGCAATTATAAAGCTAGAGGGCCAGTAGCAGCAATTCTATGAGTTTGGACTGTTGCTTGATATTTCTGGACCTCAGTTAACTTATGTTTCAGGGAGGCAGGAAATATATATATAATTTTATTTGTTTTTGGTACTTTATGGCCAGGTGTAGCAATGCATTCTGGATTAACCTACAACCTTCAAACCACTCCTATGTTTTCATATATTACTTTGTTTTATAAAAACTTTAAAGCCTAGTAAATTATAGTATTATTAAACATGTAAATTTAAAATATAAATGCATGAGTATAAATACAGTATTCATAGTAGCTTTATTGGACTAATAATGAGCTTTAATGCCTAACCATTAAATCAATGATGATGGGCATTACTAATATTTAAAAAATTGACCATTAATATTTATTACTTTGTAAACATTTAATATAATTATTTTCACAGGTAATATACTAGATCTCTTACCTTAGTACATAATTATCCATTAATGTTAGAATCAGTATACTCTGAAGAATAGCCTTATTAAGCAGTTATTATAGAATATGTAGCATGATTTAAAAATACATTATAATAGATCTTCCCTTCTCAAAATGAAAATCCATATATTTAAAAGTGCCATCTGCATATGCTTAGTACATTGTTTCCCTCTTCTAAAATAATTGGATTCATTTATTTATTGCACATTAAATGTTGATTTAGTTAGATCTTCCCTAATACTTGAGATAGATTTCCAATAAAAGAAAACTGTATTTTAACTGAAAAAAAAAAGTCTTTCCAGATTATCATAGTATTGACAAATATGTAAAATAGTGGTTGAAGCAAGGTCCCTTATTTCCCATTTATATAAATGGTTATATAAATAAAAGGTTATTTCCCATTTATACCTTAATTTATAACTTGAACTCCTGCTTGCCTTAGAGCGTGTCAAACAAGTATCTAAACAGGGAATCTGGCTTTCCTTTGTATTGATATCCCTTAAGCATCATCTTCCTTGTAAATTTAACAAAAGGGATTTCCACCATTAAAGAGAAATAGCTTTGAGTTTGTAAAGTACACATCTTGGAACATAGTGAAAAGTGTGATGAGATAAAAATATAGCCAACATTGGATACTTTTCCATTAAGTTGAACAAATATTCTAGCAGAAATTCCATATAGTCATAATGAGTTTTCATTTTTCCTATTTGTTGCAATTTATCTAAAGATGTTGATTTTTTAAGACCTATGTCTGAGTTTCATTGTTTCTTCCCTGAGCCTTGAAGCCTTTGAAAATACATTATGGAATAGTAAATAGAATTATCTTCTTTTAAATTATTTAGCTTTCCCATTTCTCTCAGTGCAGAAAGAAGTAAGCAAATTGTGTTTGTCCTACATTCTGCATATTTCGAGAATTTATTTTAAGGGGTTATTGAGTAGTGGATAGGATCTTTTAAAGTAGTAGTTCTCACAAACTCTTTAAGTCATTAATTGAGAGCTGCTTCTCTAGTTTTATCACACATAAAATACTCTTTGCTAACTTTACCTACAACATTAATATTTTCTTCCTGTTTCGTTGTTTACATCATGCTTATCAAGTGAATGTATGTTGCATGTTTCTTGACCAGTATTAAGGCAAAATAAACAAATGAGTAAGTAAGACAAAGCTCCAATCTGGGGGAGTGAAAGTCTGATAGGGGACTAAATAGCATTACACATGCAAAAATTAGAGGAAAAAGAGTCCCTATATAGTCAAGTGTCACTTTCTATGTCAGCATATGATCAAATGTCGCTTTCTATGTCAGTTTCAGGTTGTTAACAGTTTTGGTGACTTTCAGAGAAGAAACTTACTACTAAAAAAGTTAATAAATCTTAAAATGTTTATATTTTCTCATCTCAAACTTGCTATCATCTTCATATCAAACATTTGTAGGCATTAACCATTTTCAAGTTGTTTTTATGTCAGTTACTCAAATAATTTTCACAACCATGTTATAAAATGGAAAATTGAAATGCTGCTCTCCCTAATTTAGAGATGTAGAGATGGTCAGTGTTTTTCTCAAGACGATTTAACAAGGGACAGTTATGCAGATCTTTTTACTCTCTCCAGGCCAATTATTTCCTTTTCTTCCACTGATTAAAAAAAAATGATTTTAGCAGCATAACATTTGTTTCAATAAAACTGAAAATTAATACCCCCCCACATGCACCAATATATTTTTAAACAGATTAAATAAGTTTCTCTGCATGACCTGGGATGAGTATATAGGAGTGCTGCTTACTAAAGTCCCTTCAGCCTTCCTGCTTGTGGTCATATACAGTATTCTGATGAATATTCACCTAGACCCTGGTACAGTTCTTCCAGACCTCGTTTCTTTTTAGGAAGCTCTTCTTATGTTGAGCAACAATACTATTTGGGAATTCTTTCATGTGAAACAGAATTGTCCCCAGTTCCATCTAAACTAAACCAGTTCACCACTCTTTGTCACCTTGGTAATCCTATGTTCCCAAAGAACAGCTCTGCCTCTTGTCAAATAGATTACTGTTAAACTGTGTCTTCCCGGCTCCGGGTGTGTCATTTGCTCATTCAAATTTAATATTTTAGATTTTCTTTTATTACATTCAGTGTCCCATGAAGATTTCATGGGCCGGGGCAGGATTTTTAAAGATTTATGTAGTCAAATGGAAAGGGAAGGATCCAGGAGCTGTAAAGATAATGATGTTCTCAGCATGCCCTGTTTCCTCTTTGTGAGAAGCTAAGGATGCTGTAAAGAACCCTGAGATTCAGGAGGAAGGGCTCCCACTGGATGAAGTTGACTCTAAGCCTGTCATTGTAGTTTCTTGAGGAGGGAGGAATATAAAGTTGTCAGCAACTTCATTCTGACCGAGCAGTGTGAGATGGGATATTCAAGGGCAAATTAGAGAACGGTGGCAGTTCATCCCTCTAATCCTGTGACGAGATGTAAAATACTAAGTTTGGAGCTATAAAAGTGGAATACTAGGTTTGGAGCTATAAAAATGGACTAGATTTGGAGCTATAAAAGTGGAAATGGAGATCACCGGATGATTTGAAAAAATATTCTGTATAGTGATTTGTAAGCACTTGTTGCTAAATTACATAGAGAAGAGTTGACAGTGAAGAATGGAGACAAATAGGAAAAATGTGCAGCAAGTCGTTTTGAGGGGAAGATGCTGAATTCTATTTGGGAACCATTTTATTGGATTTAAAATAAAAATAGGAATCACTTCTATAGTTATTTTAGTGGAAGTCATGTTATGGGTGTTTATCTAAGGGAATGAAAGTTTAGAAAAGAGAGGAGACCAGGGGAATAGCCTAGAATTTGCTGATCAGGAGCAGGAAATGATGGCATTATTTTACAATAACTGCATTGCTTTTTCTTATATTTTTATGAATTATAAATTACATTTTATGATTAGGTTCTAGATTAATTGTAATAGAGTAATTACTGGGACCTCCAGGTTGTCCTGGAGCAATGGGGAGTTGGTCAGGTCAGGTGAATGTTAATGTAATCCAATGTTCTTGTCAATACAGAGAAGAATTTCCAATCTTCATTACTGCCCCAAAATGTTCTCGCCTTTAACCTCTATCCCTTAATGCAGATACGTTAGATTTAGTTTCTCTTTCCCTCTCATTTTCAACAAAGTATGTGACAATCGATTTTTGAATTGGTTCTTCGTGATTCTCCTTTTAAATTATTGATACCTAAAATATTGTTGGTTACCTTTTCCTAATCTTCTTGTTTAATTCAAGTTTAAAAACAGGGCTCTTAAAAGGCAAAAATTCCATAATGCTGAAAAATACCTTTCATGGAAAGAATTACCAAAATCAATCACACCACTTAGCATCATTTTTTTGAAGTATGGTAGGTAGTTTTTACTCTGTCTCATAAACCAATCTCGAATTTTCACTTGAGGTGCCCTGAATATTCACCATGGTTCACTACCTGGAACAGCATGGGTGATAAGGAAGCAGCTGCATGCAAGCATACGCTGTGAGAAAGGATAGAAAATCTATCTACTGGCTCTTTCAGGGAGGCCTCATTACCGTAGCAGTTTATCCCATTACTAAATATGTGCCGTGCTGATATCCTCACATTCAGCTGCTGACCAGGAACACTGCCCTCAGCTCTCACAGGGAGCGTATGATCACTCCAGCTGGCAGGTGACACTGTTTGGCAATGTTCCCCAGCAGCTCAACAAAAGACTTTCAAACGTCAAAGCAAGGGAAAAGACCTCTGTCTTTACAGGGAAAATGGCTTTAATGTGTGTGCATTTTGCCTTATTGCTTCTAACTTGCTGAATTCTATGAAGGAATGGGCACACTTAGTAAAATTCATTCAGGGAATTTGTAAAACTGCTCATTTGAATTGATAAATAAATAAATACAAGAAATTTAATTTTGTGTTCAGGAAAGGAGCGTGACTTGAACACAGTTAAAAATGGAAAAGTCTGTTTTTTAAAAATTCAATCTGAAAACACAAGCCAATCAGAATTTAGACAGGTTAAGTTGTAAAAATTTAAAATGTTGTACAATTTTATTGAAGAAAGGGATATTGCTGATCTTTTAGTAAAATATCATTTTGTAAAATGATATTTTAGTAATGTTTACATTTACTGTAATTTATAATTAATTTAGTAATAATTTATTACTAAATTAATAATTCAGTAATATTTATATTTACTAAATGTAAATATTACTAAATGTAAATATTACTAAAATATATTTTACAGTAATATCCCTTTCTTCAATAAAATCTGTGGTACAGAATGATTACTACCTACTCAGGGTCATGTAATTCAAGGGCAACAGTTTAGGAACAGTTTAGGAATATTTTAGATCTCTTGACTATGAGCATAGCAGTCATCGCTGTCTGTCTTGCTGTAAGTAAGGGACTCGGAAAAATTGAGAAATCCTCCTACTCCATTCATTAGTATTAAAAAAGCAAACAATAGATTTATAGGAAAATGTATATATTTCCTACTACCATTATATTCTAGTACTAAAGCTGGATATAATTTTAAATATAATCTTTTCACATGAAAGCATGAGAGTTGGGACTACAGAGCTGACTCTCAATTGGCTGATGGCTGTCTCAGCATATGTGAAAAGTGCATCTACCTTGAAAAGCTTCTCATGTCTTTTTTCAATTGGTCAATAGAGTGACAGTAATACTCTGCATGCGGTTTAAGTCCCATTACTCTTATAGTTTGAAGGCCTTTATTGGAACAGCCATTTTCATTCTTGGGACAAATTATCTAATTAAATACATCTGTGGCCATGCTGTCACAAGCCTACAAATATGTTTTTCTTTACACAAACAAAATGAATATTTTACCCTACTCTGAACACTAAATTGTTTGTTTACATTACAAACATTGGGGAGATTGGTTAATATCGTGAAGTGATGTCAGGTAATATCATTTATATAGAAAGTATTATTAAATTTACTTGCATCTTTACAGGAAGAAAACATTTTCGGTAACTCAGTAAGAATATTATAAGTGCTTATTAGAGACTAATTCTACAGAGGCTAAAAATGAAATATTGCTATGGATCTTCTTTATAGATAACATATTCTTAAGTGCTAAAATGATTTATATTTACGAAAAGTTATACAAGCTGACGACAGTATAATAAACCTCATAAAGGGACTAGGAATTGAACTGGGTTTAGGAGGGTCCCATAGGTAGGTTGGGATCATCAATCATCCAACTCCACCAGTGCCGATCCTCTCAAGCTCTCTGGGGCAAAGGGTCACATTTTCGGTTGCTTGTTTTCATTTGATTTCCTACTCTTCCAGTAACACGGTCTTACTGTGCATGTCTATTGTGTAGTTCATGCCACATGCCTCTCAAAAGAGAATTCAACAGTAACAAAGCTGGCCTATACCCTGATCATCGAGTTGAGTCCACCGATCATGCATATGGATGTCACAGCAATTTCAAATTGCTGTAAAATTGCCTCAGTATTTATTCTCAATTCCTGTGCTTAGCTCATTGCACACCCAAACAAACAGTTGCCCTCATTCATGGATCACATTTTGACTAGCACTGCACTAGTGGGACTTCCTGAACTACAAAGACAGGAAACTAAAATTGATATTTTCCAAAGTTGCTTGCAGGCAGGTGCCTGGATGTGATTTTGATTCCAACAATTACATGTTCTGGATCTGGGCTTAGATTCTGAACTGAGGTCAATAGGGAGAGGCAGAGTACCCATTTCATGGGGCAGTTTGTGCCAGCAGCAACATAGCTTCCTGTAGCTTCAGAAAAGAGCTTTATGAAAAAGCTTTAGAGAAACAGCAGTGCAATTCTGAAGGCTGGAAGTTGCTCTGGAAACTTGGCTTAGGGCTATTTCCACCAGCCTATCCAATTATTTGTTAAACTGCCTAATATCTGGTCATAAATTCTATCTGTGTTATATACTGAATCTCTGTTGTCTGTTAGAAATAGGGCTACATTGATGAAGATTAAGTGTAAATGTTGGCTGGCTTATATTTCTGGAGTGTTTGGGGGACTTAGCTGTAGACTAGTGTTTCTCAAACTTTATTGTGAGTATGGATCTTCTGGGAATGTTGGTAAAATCAGATTTTGATTTGTAGTGTAGAGCGGGGGTCTGATAAGCTCACAGTTAATGCTGATGGTGTTGGTCCACAGCCCAGGCTTTGATTAGCAAACCTCTAGGAACAACTTCCACTCCAGTGCCCTAGACTGCAGATATTAGGTTTCAGCAAGATGATGAGAAATTATTGGGATCCTTTTCATGACTTTCCTTGGATTAGAAGCAGTGGGCCGATGGTGACATTCAACACACAACCATCATTTGTTTTTTTCCTTTTTAAAAAGAAAAGTTTAAAAAGCATTTTTTCATATATCTGTATCCATATCTATAGATAGAGAGATACATAAATACATCTACATATATGGAGAGAGGGGAGATAAAGGAGAGAGATTAAAAAGTCAATGCTAAGCAAAGAATTTTCAAACCTGATTTACAGGTGACAGTTCAGGTTTTGCCATGTTAGTGAAGATATACACATACCCATTTTCAAAATGAAAGAAATGAACATCACAGTACTCACGGTCCCATCAAGGTCCACTTTAAGTCCATGTGTGTATGATTCAGCCATAAAATGAGTCCCGGCGTGTGAGCGCGAATCTACTCCTGTGGCCTTGGCTTTGAATTCTGATATGCTTGTGATTTCTAAGAAGTATATATGCCATCCTGAGCTTTCAACTAAATTCCAGCCCTTAATTCTGCATCTGTCTACTCAGCATTTCTGCCTACTGGATCTATGCTTGATATATCCACATCAAGCCAAGATATTAATGTTAAACTCATTCATAAACTCCCAGAAATTTGCTTCTTATTCTGTGTTCTGCATTTCAGAGAATTGCATTGTTGATCACAAGAGTGCCAAAGCTATAAACATATGAATTATTCAATGGCTGCTTGTTCTCTTCTAATTCTTTTATAACACCAGGTCTTATAGTCCCTCATTCCTCTTCTCATGTAGTTTGTGGCTGCTTTTAGTTTCTGCTACTGCTGCCTTTGTTGAAACCCTCATAAGCAGAAAATATAGTTTGAATCCCAGGCCTGCTAATTTCTAGCTGTATGACTTGGAGAAAACATTTAAATTTCATTTCCTTGTCTGTAAAAATAAATCGTGTCTTGATAAATGCGGAAAAAAGACACATTTTTTATTTTTATTTATTTATTTATTTTTTACTGTACTTTGGGCTCTGGGGTACATGTGCACATCCTGCACCCTGCAGGATCATTGCATAGGTGCATAGGTACATACATGCCATGGTGGTTTGCTGTCTCCATCTGTCCCCCTCTTGCCTACATGAGGCATTTCTCCTGGTGTTATTCCTCCGTATCCTCCCTGCCCCCCGCTGCTGTCCCCTACTCCTCTCCCCTCCAGCCCCCAACCCTGTGAGTGTTGTTCCCTTCCCTGTGCCCAAATGTTTTAATTGTTCATCACCCACCTATGAGTGAAAACATGTGCTGTTTGGTTTTCTGTTCTTGTGAAAAGACTCATTTTTAAAAAGATTGTAATGTTAAAGAAAGCTTTAATTACTAAAAAAAGTTTTTTTAAAGAATAGTTTCTGGAAGGAACTATTAAAAATAAATAAATGGATAGAGGGAATCTCCGCTTTACCAAAGTAGTTTTGAGGATTATCTAGGATATTCTAGGTAAAACTCAACACAGTACCTGGTTCTTTGTAGACATTCAATGGTGAATTACCTGTATTCATCATCACACCTCACTCAGTTTGACTGCTTTCTAAACAAGACCTTGGGAAAACTTCTTAACCTCTTTGTGCCCAGTTTCCTCATCAGTAAAGCTGAAATAATAATAATACCTACTTCAGGAAATTGTTCTGAAGTAAATCTCAGATTAATATTCAGTACATTTTATACACATAGAACAGTGTCTGGCACACAGTAAGTGCTAATATATGTTTATTGTAAATATTAATGTTATCATCATCATGAGAGTCTTCAATCTTGTACCTTAATAATTTATTCTCAAACTTCACCACCAGAATCTACGTAAAATACAAATATCATCATTTTTTGTGCCACAGCTCTCAGTGGCATTCTCACCCACAGGAGGTCTTATTCTAGACCTACCTGACAGCCTGGGATCAGACTTAGGCCTTCTATTTCCATTCTTATTTTCAGTGCTCACCTAAAACTGTCTAAATTGAGTCTAAGGAAAAATCTATTTTCTCCCACCCACCAATAAATAAGCAAACAACAAAAAAGCTATTTATCTGATATTTCCATTAATTACCTTCATCTCAACATGACAAATTCTAATACCTAGTTTAAAATTCACCATAGTAACCTATAACTTTATGTAACACTCTGTGTCTCCTCTAGCAAAATTGTATGCTTCCAACTTAATTGCTGTAATCTTGTCTTTGTACTTCTGAACCCAGTAGTAAGTAGAGTTACTTAACACATATTTGTTGAAAGGATTGGGGTATTTAAAAATTGTAGAAAAGATAAACTATATATAAATATTCATACACACACATACACGCACATATGTAATGTAATCATATATCATATTTTTCTTATTTTTCTTGTTTTATGCTACTCATTTATCATATTTAGTACCTGTGTTGAAAACTGTTAGAAAAAATAGTTGGTTTGGCTTTTCCAAAATTACTAAGTTCTCTTTTGGACAAGCAGCACATTTGCAAAGTGCATGGATAGTATGAAGCCTGTGTTTGTGAGACAGTGATACTAGTTGATCACAATGTATCAGTAACTTTGGCATTGATTGAAAAAGCAGTTGCTCTAACAAACTGGGATATATAGCCAGTTTAAACTGTGAAAAGTGGAGTTAAGGAAATGGACCTTGCTTTTAGGAAATCCAAGTTCAAATTCCATGTGATCGTGACCAAGTTTTCTTACCTCCCGAAGGCTGCTACCCTATGAAATGGAACTAACAGTGATGTCCAGATAAAAAGATTATTGAGAGTATTAAGCAAGGTATTGTGAGTTGTTTTAGACTTAGGCTCTACGAAACATTCAAATTCTCAAGGCTCCGGAGTCTACCATAAGTCACACTGGCATCAGTCTGCTTAGAAGGATACAGCACAGGAACTGGAATTTGTTGTAATTGTGGTATAACATACTCCTCACCGGGTTGGAATTCTCCTAGATATCCATGCAGCACAGTTAAGATGCAAGATGAGTTCCACATCCGGTGGGTCCAGGAGCTGTCCTGGCTTAAAAATTTTATTTCCCACAAGAGCTTTATCTCTTGAAATGATCCTACAGTCATAGCCTACAAGGTCGCCACAAGAGACAAGGTCTGTTCTAAGAGTTGCCATATGCAGAGTAGCCCAAAGCTGTGGCCTCTTACCAGGTATTCACGGTTTAAAATTTGTACTTGAATAAGTACAGCGCAGGTGCAATTTATCTCAGGAAATATTTCATTGTAAACAATATAACTGAGTAACAAGTCGGCATTCTTTTAACAGGTTACCAGAGTGACTAACTGGAGGCAGTTAACCAATGGTCATATTCTCTACAAAAACCTGAGATTGTTAATCCTTTCTCTGCACATAGAATATGAGCTTAATGAGCATTAAAAAGAGGGTAATAAATGCATATGACTATGCAAAAATTATATCAGGAAGGGTAAATGTATCTAAAGGAAATGAAATATGTATAATTTTGTAAGAGAGGAGTTATAGAAGGTGTCAATCATTATTTTACATCATTTTCATTGATAAACTCTTAAGTATAAGAGTGAAATCTTGCTCATCAAAGAGAAAGTCTTGCTTCATGGTTAGCATATCAATACATGACATTAAGTAGAAACGGGATTTTGGTCATCTCTGTTGTATGGAAAACAGAGCTGACTCACAGACCCCTTTTACCACCACCCTCAAATGATCTTCTTGCCAGACCTCTCAACTCAGACAAATTGACTGTGATGCTTTGAGCTGTAATTGTCTCCTAGGAAGGCAATTTTCGTATGTATGCCAGTAGGATTGAGAAGATTGAATGTGAGTTGTTGCATTAAAATGGACCAGCATCTCTGGTTGATTACCACAGTTAAATATAGCACCTGAATGATGAGGCAGAATAATCAGTGCATTTTCCCCTTGGACCAGATGGCTCTTAGTGAGGGCTGCCTGTGTCTTGTAAATATACGCTATTGATTACCGAGAATGAGCAAGAGTTAAACTAGGAATCAACACAAATTCATCCAAATCCAGGAGAACTCTTCGAAGTATATGTACCACCAATTGATGATATCCATACCATCATCTTCATCTTCACATATAGATATTATAATTTAGAATCCACCATCCCTTTAATTGAAGTACAAGTAGATAGATAAAAGTTTGGACATAAATACTGATAAAATAAATATTAAAGGTATATGTAGTTGATAACTCTACAGTTTATAGGTAAATAGATGTGTATTTCTAATACTTATGTAATGTTTAATTAGGAAACCCACATGTATTCTATGTATCCAAGTTTGAATGGAAAACTGGATGTACTTGAATAAGCATACATTATAATTATAAATTGCATCTAAAGTTTCAAGTGATATTAAAAATAATAATGTTAAGGCACATATTAAATTATTTTTTCTATGAAAAACAATATTGTGTTATATTAGGGTTCTCTAGAGGGACAGAACTAGTAGGCTATATATATAAAGAAGAGTTTATTATTAACTCACATGATCACAAGATCTCACAGTAGGCCGTCTGCAAGTCGAGGAGCTAGGAGAGCCAGTCCAAGTCCCAAAACTGGAAAATGGAGTCTGATGTTTGAGGGCAGGAAGCATCCATCACAGGAGAAAGATGTAGGCTGAGAGGTTAGGCCAGTCTAGTCTTTTCATGTTTTTCTGACTGCTTTATATTCTAGCCTAGCTGGAAGCTGATTAGATGGTGCCCACCCAGACTAAGGGTGAGTCTGCCTTTCCTAGCCCATTGAATCAAATGTTAATCTGCTTTGGCAACACCCTCACAGATACACCCAGCGTCAATAATTTGCATCCTTTAGTCCAATCAAGTTGACACTCAGTATTAACCCTCACAGGTCCACTTCTTGTCAACTTGAACCCATACACATCTCCTAAGATGATACATAATCTTAAAATAAAGAAAATAGTAAGATCATAATTATGCCTAATGTAATACAACTATCCTTAGTACCACTGGAAACACACCAGTCCCCAAACCAAATGCTATTACATAAAGTTAGCAATACTTAAATACTGATATGAAGTCAGGAAATCTTATGTCATATACTAAAGGAAAAAGGATACAAAATGAAGATATTTTCTTAGTACAAGTGTATACATAAACAAACATGTTTTTAGTAAGAGACGAAGGAAATACTCATGACAATTGCAGACTTCGTTTCTGTACCTGGTCAGTGGTTGTAGCTGGTATTGATGACTATCTTCTTCTACTACCCATTGTGTCCTTTGCGTTTAGCAAGCACCTCAAGGTTATGGTTTTTTCCTGGTGGAGTGACCCATACCTTCATTCCTGAAGAGTCTGGGCCATTTGTGGTCCTGCCTGGATTGGGCTGTTGTAGTTTCCCATTGACCTTAATCACAGGGCATGGTAATACTGAGAGACGCCCTAATGGATCTCCTGTATTCCATGCATACTTTTACTTACCTCTGTTATGGAGTAGTAAACTGATTTCATCTTGTTAGTCCAGGTCAATCACCCTAGCCAACACTGTAACTCCCTTCATAGCCTGTTGAGTTTAAGGTAGATGGACCCCAGAGTATCCAGGTAGCAATCTTAACTTCCAGTTTAATTGGAATCATTGATGTGTCTCCTGGTGGCAGCATTCCTGTCTCTGGAATTAAGACCTCTAGGCCAGCAGAACATAATGTTGCGGGAACAGGAAGCAAAAATTTTGCCAGTGGATCTGTAGGGGTGATGGTGAGTGAGCCACTTCCACTTCCATCCCTTGATTCCTGGACCCATGAGGCCTGGCTGTGGGATAAAGAGTTCCGTATATTGGATGCTAATTCAGAGCATACACGGCCTTGTGGAGAACTTTGCCCCAGCCCTGCAAACTATTGTCACCTAGTTTATGTTGTAATTATGATTTCAAAAGGCCATTCCACCATTTTATCAATCCAGCTGCTTCAGGATGATGGGGAACGTGGTAAGACCAGTGAATTCCATGAGCTTGAGCCCACTGCTGCACTTCTTTAGCTGTAAAGTGAGTGCCTTGGTCAGAGGCAATGCTGTGTGGAATACCATGATGGTGAATAAGGCATTCTGTCTTAGTGATAGTCTTGGCAGAAGAATTGTGTGCAGGATAGGCAAACCCATATCCGAATTAAGTGTCTGTTTCAGTAAGGACAAACTTCTACCTTTTCCATGTTGGAAGAGGTCCCATATAATCAACCTTCCACCAGGTAGCTGACTAATCACCCTGAGGAATGGTATCATATCAAGGGCTCAGTGTTGGTCTCTGCTGCTGGCAAATTGGGCACTCAGCAGTGGCCATAGCCAGGTCAGCCTTGGTGAGTGAAAGTTCATGTTGCTGAGCCCTTGCGTAATCTCCATCCCTGCTACTTTGTTCGTGGGCCCACTGAGCAATGACAGGGGTGGCTGGGGAAAAAGGCTGAGTGGTGCCCACAGAAAGGGTTATCCACTTGATTATTAAAATCCTCCTCTGCTGTCATCCATTGGTGAGCACTCACATGGGATACAAATATATTCACAGTTTTTGACCAGTCAGAGAGTTTCATCCATATACCTCTTCCCCGAATTTCTTAGTCATCAATTTTACAATCATGCTTTTTCTAAGTCCCTGACCATCCAGCCAAACGACTGGCTACAGCCCATGAATCAGTATATAATTACACATCTGGCTATTTCTCCCTCCATGAAAAGGGCACAACCAGGTGCACTGCTCAAAATCTTGCTCACTGGTAAGATTCACTGCTG
Source organism: Cacajao melanocephalus (assembly GCA_963573385.1). NCBI lineage: Eukaryota > Metazoa > Chordata > Mammalia > Primates > Pitheciidae > Cacajao > Cacajao melanocephalus. Next base: position 47,884 of record CAUYLG010005785.1, on the reverse strand, counting down.
TCCTTAAGGGATGTCCTAGAAAAAGACTGTAATACAGCAGTGGTCCACTTTCAAGTGGTGCCTGCATATCATGCAGAACCATCTGTGAACCAGGCCTTAGTCTTCTCTTCCTCTGTCAGCTGATCATAGAGAACTCCCTATGAGGCCATCAGTGCAGGCTAGGGAAGAGAAGGTAGGGTGACAGGAGTGGATACCATGAGCTTTGAGCCACTTCCTCATATACCTTACTTGTGCCTTCAGGACCTGCTCTAGCCGGATCACGTGTATACCACTTCCATTTGTTGATGGAATGCTGCTGTGCATGACCTACTTTATAGCTAAATGGATCAGAAAGCACCCAGTGCATGATAGGCAGTTTAGGTCACATAGTGACTTGATGACCTATAACCAATGTTCAGTTTCCACCAAAGCCCAGTAACAGGCCAAGAGCTGTCTCTCAAAAGGAGAGTAGTCGTCTGCAGAAGATGGCACAGCCTTCTCCAAAATCCTAGAGGCCTCCACTGTGATTCACCTATGAGGGCCTGCCAAAGGCTCCAAAGAGCATCCCTGTCTGCCACTGACACATGAAGCACCAGTGAATCTGCTGGGTCATATGGCCCAAGTGGCAGAGCAGCTTGCACAGCAGCCTGAACTGGTTGCAGAGCCTTCTCCTGCTCTGGACCCCACTCAAAACTGAGAGTCTTTCAGGTCACTCGATATATGGGCCAGAGTAACACACCCAATTGAGGAATGTGTTACCTCCAAAATCCAAATAAGCCCACTAGACATTGTGACTCTTTCTTGGTAGTAGGAGGGGCCAAATGCAGCAACTTATCCTTCACCTTAGAAGGACTGTTTTGACAGGCTACCCACCACTGGACCCCTAGAAATTTTACTGAGGTAGAAAGTCCCTGAATTTTAGTCAGATTTATTTCCCATCCTCTAGCATGCAAATGTCTCACCAACAAGTCCAGTGTCTTTGCTACTTCTTGCTCACTGTATCCAATCAGCATAATGTCATCAGTGTAATAGACCAGTGTGACACTTTGTGGAAGCAAAAAGCAATCAAGGTCTCTCTGAATGAGATTGTGGCACAAAGCTGGAGAGTTGATATACCCCTGAGGTAGTAGAGTAAAGGTATATTGCTGGCCTTACCACCTGAAGGCAAATTGCTTCTGATGGACCTTATGGACAAGAATGGAGAAAAGACATTTGCCAAGTCATACCAGGTACGAGGAGATGTGTTAATTCGCTCAAGCAATGAAACTACATCTGGTATAGAAGCTGCAATTGAAGTAACCACTTTGTTAAGCTTACAATAATCCACTGTCATTCTCCAAGATCCATTGTCTTCTGCAAAGGCCAAATGGAAGAGATGAACGGGGATGTGGTGGGAATCACCACCCCTGCATCTTTCAAGTCTTTGATGATGGCACTAATCTCTGCAATCCCTCCAGGGATGAGATGTTGTTCCTGATTTAATATTTGTCTAGGTAGAGGTGGCTCTAATGGCTTCCATTTGGCCTTTCCTACCCTAGTAGCCCTCACCTTACCAGTTAGGGAGCCAATGTGGGGGTTCTACCAACTACTAAGTATGTCTATGTCGATTATGCATTCTGGCACTGGGGAAATGAACACAGGATGAGTCCCAGGACCCACTGGACCCACTGTAAGTTGGACCTGAGCTAAAACTCCATTAGTTACCTGACCTCAGTAAGCCCCTACTTTAACTGGAGGACAACAATAACGTTTTGGGTCCCCTGGAATCAATGTCAGCTTAGAGACAGTGTCCAGTAGTCCCTGAAATATCTGATCATTTTCCTTTTTCCAATGCACAGTTACACAAGTAAAAGGCCAGAGGTTTCCTTGGGAAAAAATGTAAGAAAGACCAATAGCATAAATTGTCTGTAATGTAGCAGGGTCCTTCCCCAAGGGGATGTGGCCTCCCTTTTATTCTAGAGGTTCTGGGTCTGTAAACTGACTCAAGTCTGGAAGTTGACTAAGGGGCCATGATTCTCTGTTTTTATGATTCAAATTAGTCTTTTGTCCATTTGACCTAAAAGTTTTCTGCTTATATAAATTAAGTAGGAATGTAATAGGCTTCCTATCAATTACACTTCTAGTAACACTATAATAAATTAACCAATGCCAGAGCTCTGCATGCGTCAGACTATTCTGATTGCTGCTTTGCCTCTGCTGTCCATTACGATAGCTAAGCCCACCTTGCCTTTGATGGTTGAGTCCTGCCGCTTGGCCCCTGCCACGTCAGGATCCAATTATTCCCATGGTATTTAAGTTTTGTAGTTGAGTGACTGTGGTTTCCATTGTTTGATCTGACATACAAAAAAGAGCAATTACAGGGCTTTTCAAAGATGCGGGTGCTGCCCTCACGAATCTGTTCTGCAAGGCATTGGTCAAGGTTATATCTTCTGGACCCTCCCAGCTGGGAAGAGTAGGTCTAAAGTGACTAATCCACACCATCCCAGTCTCCCTAAGCCTTTGGATCACTTCCTCTACATTAAACCAAGGGAGATCAGGCTTTTCCAGCTTGGTCACAGTGGGCCATCTTTTCTCCATATTTTAACTAACCAAGCAAATAAACGATTAGAACCTTTTTTTTTTAACTCCCCAAGCTGCAACATTAAATGCAGAGTCACTGGTTGATGGGTCCAAATCAATACATTCAGTCTGATCTAACTCTATGTTCCTTTCACCATTATCCCACACTCTTAGCATCCATTCCCATGCCTGTTCTCCAGATTTCTGTTTGTATTAATTAGAGAATTCAAGCAGTTCTTTTCAAGTGTAGCACACCTCTTCATGGGTCAGACTGTCAACCTCACCTCTAGGGACCTGCTGGGACTTTAGTCTATTTATAGGTCTAGAAGCAAACAGGGGTGCTGGGGGTGGCTCCTAAGGAGAATCAACATTATCTTGCCTGGCAACTGCCTCAGGGGAGGTCATCACTGTTGCCTCAGACAGCACAGAGTTTAATTCCTCAGACAAAGATGGAAAGACTAATGGCAGCACGGGTTGTGGAGAGGATGTTGTCACTACTGGGTATGGGGAAGCCGTTTCTTCTGGCAAAAAAGATTCATCAGAGTTTGCAAACTCAGTGTCCCCAGCTTCATCAGGGTCATCCCCCAGCTTCATCTCCCCCATGTCCCCATTCTAATTTTCAGGATCCCATTCTTTTCCAATCAGTGCTTTAACTTTAATACTAGACACCTGGCAAGATTGTACATGCACCTTTTGTTGCAGGGCAGCCGCTCGCATGTTAAGAGTTTGTGTCTGTTTTTCCACAATTTCAGCTTTTTTTCAACAGAAGATAAGTCTCTCACTCAGGACAATCTTAGCAGATTTGAGGCTCAGTATCTGATTCTGAAGCCAGGAGTTAGAATCACTGAGTTTATCATTTTCTTTCATCACTTTGTCCACTGAACTTAGGAGCAACCAACTAGCTTCGTTATGTTCCTCGGTTCTCCACATACGGTCAAAGGTATTATGTATAGAGTCACTATACTCCTTACTTCTCATGAGTGATGAATCAGGAGTGTCAAATGCATTTATTTTGCGTGACACTCTAAACAGTTCATGCCAAGGACTATGAGTGTTCTCCATTCTATCAGAAGTAGAGTCCTTAGCATTTTGGGGTCTAATATTAAGCAGCCAACTCCAGAAACCCCAAAACCAATGAAAGAATTCCATCCTTAATATTCTGTTCCTTTAGAACCACTCTTGGTACTAAAAATTGTCTTAGGGTTCTCTAGAGGGACAGATTAATAGAATAAATAAATAAGTATATACATAAATAAAATATAAAGTAGAACTTATTAAGTATTATCTCACATGATCACAGGGTCCCACAATAGGCCATCTGCAAGCTGAGGAGCAAAGAGAGCCAGGCTGAGTCTCACAACTGAAGAACTTGGAGTCTAATATTTGAGGGCAGGAAGCATCCAGCATAGGAGAAAGATGTAGGCTGAGAGGTTAGGCCAGTCTCGTCTGTTCACATTTTTCTGACTGTTTTATATTCTAGCCGTGCTGGCAGCTAATTAGATGGTGCCCAATCAGACTAACGGAGGGTCTGCGTTTCCCACCCCACTGACTCAAATGTTAGTCTCCTTTGCCCACACCCTCACAGACATGCCCAGGATCAATACTTTGCATCCTTCAATCCAATCAAATTGATACTCAGTATTAACCATCACAGATGTCTGGCCATATTTATTTGATTCCTAAACAGAATGGAAATTAGCATATGTTAACAGTTCTTGGTTTCTCATTTTCTAAATTAAAACAAGTCTGGAATTAGTAAAATAATAAACAATTTGGCAAAGTTGGTTTTAACTAATTTTACTTAATTCTCTTTATTTTCTATTTCCTGTGAATGGTTTAACAACTCTTAAAAAATGGAAGAAAATGTAAGTGTTAGCTTTGAGTCTAACTGCTTTTCCACATTGTGTTGATGTATTTTCAATGAAATTGGAAGCACACCTCCAAGTAGAAATAAAAATGCCCAAGCTGATTCACTCTTGAGTGTAGAAGACAAAGTTCATAACTGCCTGTGAGTCTGTAATGAGAATATATATGCTGTTTTACAGCTTTTGCCAGCAAGAGAAGCTGCCGATGACCTTCCAGTCCTGTGTGATCACCAAAGAGTGCCAGGTTTCTGAATGGTCAGAGTGGAGCCCCTGCTCAAAAACATGCCATGACATGGTGTCCCCTGCAGGCACTCGTGTAAGGACACGCACCATCAGGCAGTTTCCTATTGGCAGTGAAAAAGAGTGTCCAGAACTTGAGGAAAAAGAACCCTGTGTGTCTCAAGGAGATGGAGTTGCCCCCTGTGCCACGTGAGTAGATAAAGAAGAGTATAGTGTCTGCCCAAATGGCATTGGTTCAGCTATTTGATTTTGACTGAGCAGTATGCTGAGCAACAGTAATGTTTACATAATAAACATATCTCTTTACAAACGGTATCCTTTAAAAAAAAGATTTTACAGAATAAAAATGTCTTTGACAAACAACCTCCATGAAATTTTTAGCACCAATTCTATGTTTATGTATTTTCTATAACAGGAGTTGCCAAACTGTTTCCGTAAAGGGGTAGATAGTGAAAGCATTAAGCTTTGCAGGCTACACATGTCTCTGTTACAATGACTCAACACTGCTATTGGAGCTATAGGTGATATGTAAACAACTGAGTGTGACTGTGTTCCAATAAAGTTTTATTAGTAAAGAAAGGTGGCAGGTTATTTGATCTTGGGCCACAGTTTGTCAACCTCCATTCCACAAGGTGAAATAAACTTTCTAAATAATAGATTATTGTTAACTATTAAAATTTGGTATTGTGTATAACAAATTCTATTCAACAGAGTAAAATAATGCATCAAAATAACAAGACTTTAAATTTCATGAGGACAAAGATTGCGCTTACTAATATTGGGAAAGGGGTTGGGTTTTTTGTTTGTTTACTTTTGGTTTAATTACCTAGCATATATCACAGTACCTTGTACAAAATAAGTGTTCAGTAAATATTCATTGAATTCAGATTAGGTAAGACTCATTCTGAAACATTTGGCAGTATAACAGTATTAAAATATCATTTCCAAGTTATTATTGTGAATACAGTTGGTAATAGCAATATTTCAGCTTAATCTGCATGTAGGATATTTATAAAGCAACTTATGTTAGTTTTGCAGTAGAGATGTGGGAATTTCATTGAGAGCATCTCTGAATTATTCCAAACATTTAAAGAACATGCATATAGCTAGATCTTAATGAACCAGTGAGGAGGCAAATTACTACTACTCCTATTACTGTAACAACAACAACAAAATTAGTAATGTTTTATACCAGATATGTAATTCTGCAGCACTTTGGACTCAACCACTGTGCTCTAATGTAAAAAGTGACTGAAACCTCCACAGAGAATTTCCTCCCCAATGTCTCTGCCTACCCCACAGATTGTTCTGGTTCCTCTCCACATAATGGGCTCAAGGAAGTTGCCAGGATTTCCTGTGTTTTCTCTCCTATGAGTTTCTTCTGTTTTTGTTGCAAGCTAGGTCCTTTATTCTTTTTTTTCTCAGATATTCAAACACAATTAATGAAACAAATATATATCCTTGAGTATCTTTCTCCATGCCTTCTTTGGGGGTAGCATTTTTCATAGAATGTGTAATCAGTTTACATTGTTCGAAGACTATTCCTTTCATTGGACTTTTTGGGGTGAGCTAAATTGGATCTACGATTTATTTTTTTAAAAACTTGTAACTCCGTTGACAAATGATCTGTTTGGTTTTACTTCCTGCCCCCCCAACCCCGAAACCAGGCATCAATTATCCGTGTTTCTAGAGTTGACCTGAGTGCTGTTCTTCCGTTATAAATTCATGTCATGTGTTGTTTCTTCATGACCTAGTCCTACAATTCTGTTAAGCAACAGATACTCACTTATAAAAATTAAAAACAGGCATGAAGTTCATCTTTACTGTCACAAAACCTTACCATTGACAGAGTGAAGCATATAGATTTGACATCTGAGGGCCGTTTAACCTTCTGCCTGATTCAGATGAACATTAGCACATCCATTTGCACCTACGTTGGCTGTTTATCTGATTACTAAGGAAGCATCTTGCTTAAAGTGACACAAAGTGCTACATGAGTCATTTTCTTTGTGCTTTTAGAATATCCATTTTCCTTGAGGTGGAGAAATGCCATCTTTTCCTATCTTCGGTGGCATCGAGAAATGGTTCCCTAGCTATCTCCTTCAATCACGTGTTGGACTGACAATCTCCTGACATTTCTCTCACATCATAATCTTGATTGGAGCTTTAATTGAGAATCGTAGATCTTCTGTCCTGTGCTCCACTGATGAGAAGTGTCAGCTTTTTGTATCAAGCATTAGCACTCATTAGGGATGCTCTGTGCTCCAAAAAAAAAAAAAAAAAAATTCTTATTCTTGACAATAAAGAGAAAACTCTGAATTATTCTCTTATAATTTTTAAACCTAATACACAATTATAATTTTGCTACACTGTGCAGTTTTTATTCATTTTGATAAAGGAAAAGCAAATGTTTTGGTTCATCATCGCTCAGAATGTTTTCCATTTTCATATTCAATCCTCCTTTTTTTTATAGGCAACAGGAAAGGGCAAGCTTGGGTTCAGCTTAATTGAACATAAAATTTCATGTTTTCAGCATTATGCTCTCTTTTCATAAAATATTTATAAATAACTTCCAGTAATTGCAATTAAAGCAAGATCACCCTAAATTTAGCCCCTCATTAAATGGAGCGCTACAGAGCATCAAGAAGGAGCTGAAACCAAATATGCACCATAGATGTAGTCTACGACAGATCTGTAGGAAAATGGTTTTGAGACTAATTTTCTTTAAAACAAAGTATGAGAGGAGTATGTAAACATGTTATTCAATAAATATGGTTGCCACTGCTGTGTTTTCTTTATTTAGGTATGGCTGGAGAACTACAGAGTGGACTGAGTGCCGTGTGGACCCTTTGCTCAGTCAGCAGGATAAGAGGCGTGGCAACCAGACAGCCCTCTGCGGCGGGGGCATCCAGACCCGAGAGGTGTACTGCGTGCAGGCCAATGAAAACCTTCTCTCACAATTAAATGCCCACAAGAACAAAGAAGGTAACCTTTGCTTTCTTCTCAAGGCTTCACTTATAAAGACTGTGTGATTGCTCTGAATGGATATATACATGGCCATCTGAGGCATGAGAGCTGCATTTCTGTTCACATTGTGGTGGTATTCACTATAGTAAACAGTAATCCACACTGTGGTTGTGAAGGTATTTAATACAACTCCATTTTTGGTCAGTTCTGGTTTACTAACAAGCTTCTTTAAAATTTTGACTTAAAGGACTTCTTGATTCAAACTCTGCATCAAACTCTAGCAGGAATAATTTAAAAACTAGAATAAAAAGTTATCTGTAAGTATACACATATCATGCAAATGTGTAGTCTGAATTCCAAAATTATATAAGAAGTAAAACCTGCTTGTCAAAAAAAAAAATCTTATTTGCATAAAATGTGGTTAAAAATAAGTTAATTATGATATTGAATAAAATTATCAACTAGAATTTAAATGAAATAAGTACAGAATAAAAATAGTAAAAGAAATCTTTAACCCAAAGGCATTTTTTAAAACTCTTTAATAATTTGGCAATCATATCTTTTTTTTTTTAATTAAATCTTTTTCCAGACCAGATGTAGTAAGTGTACAAAAGAAAAAGTGAATCCAATATGGCCCAAGCTAAAAGCATTTATTTTAGATATTCATATGACTCTAAAATTATCATAATAATTGGATCAAGTGTACATTGAATTAGTAGATCTTAAGTCCACACGCAAATACGAACATTTTTAAGCAGTACTGTAAGCAGTCTTTATCCTCCTTCTGTCTGAGGAATAGCAGGACTTCTTTCGTTGGCCCGTTGAATGTTTATCAACATATACGATTTGTTTAAGAGTGAGGATAAATATCAATACAGATTGCATATCATGGACGTCCTCAAAGTCATCAGGAGAGCATGTAGACAAACCAGTAATTCAATTGCGATATGCTATGCCATACAACTAAGTTTCAGAATGAGCGTAGGGGAGTAGTGGAAACAGAGTCCTTTATGGTGGGAGTGGCACTTAAGCTGAGTGATGACAGAGGCACTACTTACAGGTAAGTATGGCAAGAGTGCATGAGGAAGTTTATTTCAGGCAAGGGAACAGTGTGTATTAAGGCACAATGCTAAAGAAAAACAAAAACAAAGGACAAATCTCACCAATAAAGATGAACGTGTTGTATTTGGCAAGTTGTAGAGATGGGAGAGGAAGAGAGGAGATGAAAGGAAAGGACTGTATTTCTGTAGACAATACCTTGGTAGAAAAAGTACAAGAATAAAGGCCCTATTCAATACCACCAAATGAAACACCAAAAAAAGAATATTGTGGGAAGGAACCGGAGCAAAAATGATCAGAAAATAAGGTAAAGAACCAAGAGAAATGAATGCCTTAAAAACCAAAAGAAGAGATGGCTTCTCTGTCCCACCCAAAGAGGAGTGACACCAGTGACCAGTAATTCATGGAAGATAAAAACTAAAGTTTTGCAGTTGCAACTTTCAACTTTTAATTGTTCTGTATCCACTAACTTTACACAGCATGCCAACTCATTTAGGAGTCTAGCCTAGGGATACATCTTGCTACTAATGTATCTTGAGGTTATAAGGAAGTAGCATAAAACATGTAATGTTAGTACATTAATATTTTCTTGGCCACTTTAATGGCTGCATTTTAACACTCTTAAGTAGATTTATTATAGCAGTCTTTCCAGGGTAGTATAATTTCATTGCTAGAGGTAGATCAGATTTTCGTTTTGGAATGTCAATTATGTCCTGTAGGTTATTACTTTCCAAAGATCCTTCAGAATTCTGAATTGCAACTGGGTATTTATTAAAAGCATTTTCTTTTAGAGCACCCCCGACCACTGCTAAACTACAGCAGACACCAAAAAGAAATCACAGGAAAAGAATGAAAACTGAAAGAATATCATTATTAAGATGTATTTGTTAGACTGAAGCAAATGCCAAAGCAAAGGTCAACAGAGATGGAAGTAATTAATTCACCTAAAATTAATATGTATCATGTAAATATGTAACATGAACAATTTAGGAATGTGTGTCCTTTCATACGAAATACCAAGAATACTAATGAACTTCTTAAAGTCTTTGCAAAAACAGTTGATTCTCCCTAAAAATGTAGCTTTTGTTCCACCAAATTTAGAGTCTTGTTAGTTTCTCTCTGGGAGCACTTAACATTTCCCAATAGGAAACATATTCAGTATACCAGTAACCCAGGGGTGACATGTGAATTCTATAAATATGTGTGAAGGGAGAATGATTAGGCTGTGGGCTTGAGGATTATTCACAGTGGATGTTCAGTCATTTTCATCTGAAAGAATGAAAGCTTATCTTATAAAAGAGAGAGAAATCTCTCAAAACAACTCCCCCAGCTAAGAAGAAAATACTCATTTCAAGAAATCGTTTCTGTGCAACCATGAAAAACCTGCACTATGACCATCTCATGTTGTACTTAATTTGAAGAACAATCTACACTGTTCTTTTTGCAGATTCACACCATGTGTTCTCTAGATGACTTTTCACATATGACCAAGATGACTTTTCACATATGACACAAAATAAAATACTTTAACTCAGAAATAAAATTGTTTAGTACAAAAAATACTGAAAGCAAGTGATATGAAATTCACATAAACTTCCTTTTCTAACTTGGTGCATTGTATCACACAGGCGATTGGTAATGACTAGCTTAGCACAAAGGCAGGAGGCATTAATGACTTTATTCATTGGTATATTCCCTACTATTAACTGACACACACCATAAGGGACAGAAAAATTCTTATGCTTGGAGTTAATATATTTAATTTCCAGAATATCAAAATGTATATTATTAAAGTACTCACAAGGTCTTTAGTATAATATTCACAATTTGGTATGCTATTTGTGTCAGTGGAATTATATCATCAGAATATATCCTAAGTTGGAGATAGCACCTGTAAACAATAGGAAAAATATATCTAATTGACGCTGGAGAATGTCTATATTTTTTTTTTTGCCCTGCTGTTAGCTATAGGTAACCCTCGCAATCCTGACAACTATTCCCCAACAATATTCAGGTAAGCAGAATTTCCACTATATCATTTCCATAGAAGAAAGGCTTGACAAGTTCCCTACTGAGAGTGTCAGTAGTAAAACCCTTGACAGGTTCTGTTCAGCCAGCTGATCAGATTTCCAGTAGGCTGTGAAGAATGTCCAGCTAATGCTGGCGTGAAATCTACCCTTATCAGAATATGACAGGAAGAAGCCTTGCCTGTGGGGAGGTTATCTGTATGACTCCTAGAAAGCTGATGAACGTGTTGCTGATCATTGGATGCATGGAAGTAAAATGATTTTTTTAGAGTTCAAAGTAAAATGAAAGTAGATTTTACCTATAGTAACTCAGGAAATGCTTTTATTTAGTACAGATTGAACATGTTTTTAAACGAGAGAAACTAAAAGTATTGATTATAAGGCACCATTAAGCTTAGTGACTTATAGAAAACTTAAGAGCATTCCTATGTAGAAAACATATTAAAAATCCACACTAAAATCTGTATATTGTCTGTCAAATTGGGGATTATTAAAAAAGACAGCCTAAATAATAAGCCTTTATGATGACACAGAATGAGATATAGCAGCAGAAAGGATTGAAGGATCGATGGGAAGATAGATAGAGGGATAGATGATTGAATTGTGAATGGATAGATGGAAGGATAAGTAAAGAACTCACATTCCCTCATGTTCAACATAGAAATCAGAAAATAAAATAGTCACACCATGGTAAATGGAAAATAAATTATTTATCACTGTATTTTATCCACAGTTTCCACAGATAAAACCACTCTAGGAAAAGCTTTCTGGAAAAAGAGAAAATAAAAGAAAGCCTATGTTGATGGTGCTATTTCCCTTTTATTTTAGAAAGTAAATATCAGAAGCTGGGCATAGTGGCTCACACTTGTAATCCCAGCATTTTGGGAGGCCGAGGTGGGTGGACCACGAGGTCAGGTGATTGAGACCATCCTGGCTAACACAGTGAAACCCTGTTTCTACTAAAAAAAAAAAATACAAAAAATGATCTGGGCACGGTGGCATGCTTCTGTAGTCCCAGCTATTCAGGAGACTGAGGTGAGAGAATTGCTTTAACCTGGGAGGTGGAAGTTGCGATGAGCCGAGATCGCTCCACTGCACTCCAGCATGGGGGACAGAGCTACACTCGGTCTCAAAAGAAAAGAAAAGAAAATATCAGAGTACGTTGAAGTCTAGTGCTGCGTCTTTCCTATTCCTCACTTTTGAAACAAAAGGTAGGTAAGAATATTTTACATGATAGTTCCACCTGAAGTGTGTATCAGAGAACCATGGGTCGCTGATACTTAAGAGAGTCCACATAGATTCTCACATGCAATCTTTAAGCCATGTAGGAAAAGGAGTGGTTCATTTTTACTTTCTATTTTGCTAGAAATATATCAAACCTGTCCTATGAAGAAAAATGAACTAGAACATATGATGGCTACAGTTTGGAAACAGTGCATTGTAAATACAGTGGGATATAAAAAGCACTGGAAAATAATACGGCAAGTCTTCAAATAATGCTATTTTGTCCAACATTTTGTTATAACATTGATGAGAAAAAAAAAATCAATTCCCAGCTGAGCCTACTGTCTCCATGAAGTCCAAACATTCTTCCTATGTCTGCATGGGTTTTCTCTGGGTATTCTGATTTCCTCCAGTATCTCAGAGATCTCCACATCAGGTGAATTGGCATGTCTACAGAGTCCCTGTCTAAGTAGTGTGCGTGTGTGTGTGAGTGCACCCTGAGATGGGATGGCATGTTATCCAGCCACGGTTCCCACCTTGCTCCCTAAACTGATGGAATAGGCTCTGGCCACCCACGACCCTGGACTGAAATAATTAGGTAAATAATGATCTTACTTGTTTTAAATCTTTCTTAAGTGTACATATACCTTAGATTTATTTCAATGTTTACTATTAAAAGTGTTTTGGTCTTTGTTTAGAAGTTTAGTGACGTTTTTGTGACCAGAAGTATGCCATGGGCATTTAACTCTTGTTTATATCAATAAGCCTATGGAGAAATGAGTTCCCTTTTAACAATGATTAGTCAAAGTTTCCAAGAACCTGTTGGTGACATTAAGTGAGGACTTACTGGATATAATAATTAAAACATAGGCATCCCCGAAGGAATCAGAGCCTCCTTGTTAGCCAGTCCTCTGGATATCTTGTAGGAGAGAACAGCTCTTACCCTCTGAGATTTCTGTGTGATCAGTGGATTACAAAATGGAAAGTGAGATGTCAAGAGGTTCAGCCATTGGGGTAAAAGGTACTAAAAACTCATGCTGGGAATTAGATTAAGGTAGTTAGTGGTCCACCCAGAGGAAACATAAGAATTTTATCGGTGAAACAGCTTATTGACGAGACTTCAGGAAGTATTCAACCAAAAAGGCAATCAGAGAAACACATTATGAGGCAGCTTAGAAGTCAGATAAACATGAGTACTGTGCTTTATACCTTTGACTTGGTAGGTTTTTAGTAAACATTTGCTGTTTGATATATTTACTATCCCCTTTATAAAATGGTACAATTTCTTTCCATTTATTTGAAAATTGTCTCTTGAATATTTCAAATAACCACCCTCACTTCCTTAAATTATTTTTCACAAAGAGGCTATACTCACACTCATACTGCCTTTTATCTCTGAATATAGAACTGTTTACACCTCCGAATTTGACTAGAGGACACATGATCTAGTCGTTAGCTCAAATGACATGAGTCAAAATCACACACTTTGTTTTCAGTTTGGATACTAATTTAAGATAATACTTTTTATTTATTTTATCTTTTCTAATTATGGTATGTACTTTAAAAGTCTTTGAACTTTTCATCTTAAGGCTATTTTCCATAGAACCCCAGATAGAAATCAGGAAACCTGGTTTTCATTTCTGCTTGACCGTGTATTCTTAGGCACGTTACTTTCCTTTGTTTGCCTGAAGATACCTGTTTATAAATTACTCTTCTCTTCCTATTCAAGCTCTGTGACAGACTAGATTACATAAGGAAACATCCTTTATATAACACCTAGTCAAGATTCACGCACTTGGAATATATTGTTTGGGGAAAAAGGTAGAAACATTAAACACTCTTATATTTTATTAGCTCATTATGCATGTTAAAAATCTATAGGTAATTATGAATTAAAATACATATTTTGGTTTAATAACTACTAACATATTTCTATAATTATGTATTATTATACAGTAATATAATCAAATACTATAATATATAATTATATATGTTGCATATACTTATAATGTATTTTGTAATATACATAATATAATTATATAATTTGTATGTAATTATAATGTATTTTGTAGCATAATTATAATTTTTAAAAAGCTTTTATAGTTATTTATATAATTATGTATTATTATACAGTAATGTAGTCAATCATATATATATTTTCCAGTGTTGTTTTAAATCTTCTTAAGGGCAGAACTGAGGTCTTGACGAACTAAATGATTCCCTAGAACAACCCAGCAAGGCTGAGCTGATGCTTTCTGTGGTTGCCCTTGGGTGGAGATGGTACAGGAAAAGGGTTAGACATTTTGAGAATCTAGGAGGAGTAAACCCAATAAAAAGCATGATACGGAAACTTTAGCCAAAGAAAGAGAATACAGGCAGAAATATGGCAATGCTTCATTAATCGCAAAGAGAGAAACTCAACTTACCTGTAGAGGGAGATGACAATGAAATAGGTGAGCCTCAGCTTTAATTTAGGAGAAAAATGAGACTCTCACTAAGAATTCCAGTTTTGGGCCTGTTTTCATATTGGTTTTAGTTTCAAATTTATGCTTACTTCCATGAGTCCGAAAACTGCAAAGCTGAGAAATAAATATAAGAAACTGTATCATTCCACTGGTACTACTAGAATGCCTGAAATAAGCAAATGCAAAAACTCTCTAGATGTGAATACCTTAACCTAAGGCACGGGATTTACCCCTGCAAACTGCACCATCTACAATTATGAATTTTGCAAGGGAAAATAATCCATCATAAACAAAATTTTAAATGCCTAACAAACAGTAAGATTAGACTCCTAAGATTGGAAATACTGTATTAGAAATAGCAGATAGAGGCTAAGCATGGTGACTCACACCTGTAATCCCACCACTTTGTGAGGCTGAGGCAGGTGGATAGCTTGAGTCTGGGAATTCAAGACCAGACTGTGCAATGTGGTGAAACTTTGTCTCTACCAAAAAAATACAAAAACTGCCAGGCATGATGACATGCACCTATAGTCCCATCTACATAGGAGGCTGAGGTAGGAGGATCGCTTCAGCCCAGGAGACGGAGATTGCAGTTAGCCAAGATTGCTCCTCTGCACTCTAGCCTGGGTGACACAGAAAGACCCTGTCTCAAAACAAACAAAACAACAGATAGAGACCATAACATACATATGCTAAAAACTTTTTAAAGATTCAAAGGAAAACTTTACAAGATTAAAAATAACTAGTCATAATTAAAAGGATCATATTTTTTAAAATACTAGTTTTGGAACTGAAAAACACGTTCACAGGAAATAAACAAATAAATGGGTATGTTGGACTGATTGAGCTAAAGAGTTATTAGTCAACTGAAGACAAACATAAGGAAATTATTCAATAAACAACACTGAGAATAGAAGTTGAAAATAAAAGTGAGAATAATAGTCATGCAGAGTTGAACAGGAAGGTTCAGAATATAAGAATCAATAGAAAGGGAGAGAAAATATTCCAGAAGTGGTAAAAAAAAAAAAAAAATCACAGACATACAGAATTAGGAAAAACAAACGTTTTCAAGCAGGATAGTAAAATACCCACACGTAGAGACAAGGTAGTGAGATTTCAGCTCAACAACTACAAAGATATGTTAAAAGGAATAGAGAGAAGAAAAAGATTATTTACAGAGGAATTAACAATTTAACAGTGAAATTCTCAGCAGCTACAAAAAAGCAAAATAATACTAATTATATATTCAGAGTACTGAGAGGAAAATAAGTGTCATCTGAGAGTTATTTACCCAGCTATCTAATATTCAAAAGTATGGGCAAAACTTAGACAAAGGTGAAAGGGATTGCCTCTAATAAACCCTTTCTGAAAGATTGCCAAAGGATATTTAAGAAGAAGGAATCAAACCAAGAAAGATTGATTGAAGTTGAGCAAAGAATTTGGTAAACACATAGATAGTCTAATTAAGTGTGCATATGTATGAAGCAGTACTAATACTGTAGTGTGCAATTAGTTGATGAACACAAATATGATAGCAGAAGGCAGTAAGGAGTATATTATTTAGGAAAAAGGTAGAATACTGAACACCCTTATATTTTATTAACTTTATGCATGTTAATCATTTAATCATAATTATTAAGTATTAATACATATTTTGGTTTTAATAACTAGCAATATATTCCTGTATAATTAGTATTATTATACAATAATATAATCAAGTATTAATAGTTAAGTAATGTGCATATATATTGTTCCAATCCAATAGAAGAAATAAAAGAGGCTGGGTAAAATTTAATCGATTTAATAGAAGTGCTAAATAAGAAAAAAATATTGCTGATATTTTTACATGGATTATCTAATAGCAAGTAAAGACTAGAAGTGAAGATTTAAAATGTCAGAATAAAAGATTATTACAGGAAATTATTTTGTTTTGAATATAAACTTCATCTGTGAGACAAATCGGCTTATTACAAATGTTTACAGTGAGCGAACTAAGAGTGTGGATTATTCAGTCCACACAGTCACCACTGCTGGAAAATATGTAAGCAGACCAACAGATCACACACGTGTATTCATATTTTCTAGTCAATAATGCCACATTTATATACAAAGCACAGGTAAAGATCGTATTTTATCAAGGAAATAACATGTGGTTAATTTACCATATGTGTACAGTGTCAAAACTATTCAGGAGATTAAGAGGTTAGATCAATTATATGGTATTTGATAGAACAATTTCTGAGATAATAAAAAAAATGCCCCAAATTTTCTCCAATATTTTTAGATTGAAGGATTATCTTTACAAATGTAAAATCCAAGAAAAATCATGTTGCCAAATTGATACTGTTCAATGAAGCATGAAAGCAACTGCCAACTTCTAAAATTGAAGGATGGAAACATGAAAATTTATAAGTATTTCAAACCTATCTCTCTTTTTATCATTCTAGTTTTTCCCAGTTTGCTAATGGAAAAGACAAAAATGACATTGGCAAATAAATTATTACCCAGACAAGATAATAAAATTAATGGTGTATATTGGTGTCTTGTACAAAGTCATAGATGATGTACTAATAAAGTATATGAGTAATATTAAGCTAATAATAAAACATTGGTTAATAGTCTCGTGACACTGAAACGTTTTAATAGGCTACAAACAATAGAATATCTCTAACAATACAAAGTATAATGAGTACTTATATATAAGTATTTAATTTGCTAACAATACGAAGTATAATGAGTACTTATATAAGTACTCATTATACTTCATATAAGTACTTATATAAGTACTCATTATACTTCGTATTGTTAGCAAATGCCACTATTTAAAAGTAGTCATAACGATGATGATGATAATGACAATATTACTTACATTTATTAAGACAAAGATTAAATGTGTATGCCAGGAACACACATTTGCAAAGATTTAACATTAAACTCATTCTGTGTTTATTTTTCTGAACATCAATTACAGTAGAGGAAGGGTTGCAAAGTTCAGTATCTCACTTGTGATTCTTTCTTTCTTTCACTCAACAAACACTTACTGAACAATTATTAGGTCACATCACTGATTTAGATGTTGAAGATAGAATTTTTTATGTTTTTTTTTTAATTTTAAGTTCAGGGATACAAATGCAGGTTTGTTACACAGGTAAACTTGTGTCATGCGGGTTTGGTGTACAGATTGTCTCATCACCCAGATATTAAGCCTAGTACCTATTAGTTATTTTTCCGGATCCTCTCCCTCATTCCACCCTCTACCTTTCAAAACACTCCAGTGTGTGTTGTTCCCTCTATGCGTCCACAAGTTCTCATCACTTAGCTCCTACCTGTAAGTAAGAACATGGAGTATTTGGTTTTCTGTTTCTGTCTTAGTTAGCTAAGGATAATGGTCTCCAGCTCCATCCATGTCCTTACAAAGGACATGATTTCATTTTTTTAATGGCTGCATAGTATTCCATGGTGATTTTTTAAAGAGTAGACTTGATACCTGTCATCAGGAAGCTCAAAGCCTAATAACAGCCTTGCAGTTATACCTTGGTGTACTTGGAGTTTAGACTGACCCTTCACAAGGCTGACATAGGGTGACTTCTATGGATCTGTCAGTTTGGGGCTATCGAATTAATCCCCTGGAGTGCACTACACCGTGGTCCATCCTTAATAACAATCTGTGCCCTTATTCTTCAGGTGAATTTTTTTCTCTAAAGCATATATCCTCAAAATGTAGTTTAAGAATCACCCAGATGCTTTAAGAAAATGCAAACATTCCTGGATATTGCACACTGGGGTTGTAGTTCTGTAGGTCTTGAATGAGGCAGGAATCTGTGTTTTATAAGGACTATCATTGATTATAATCAGGAGTCGATTTTATAATACAGCTAACAAGAGTCTTTTGGGACTCAAAGCTTATGTGATTTAGAGAACTTTAATTATTACAAAAAATAAGAATCAGATTGCGAAATTCCAAATTCAAAATCACTGACTAACATCTCTGCCAGGCCCTTAGAAGAGCCCCAAATCTTAAGCTTCATAGGCTTCTCAATAAATCTACTCCTAATTCTAAATAGATGTTTGGCCTCTTTAGCCAATGAGAATGACTACTTTAAGATGAGAAACAGTAACACATGCATTTCTGTCTTGAAAAGCCTTGTTTCCCCCATTGTTCTACAGGTACGATTGGGAGGAATGGAATGACTAGAAAAAAGTTATTATATATTTTCCAAAGTGAACTGGACCTTTCAGTTATAATATTAGTCTTTTCTGTATTCTTTGACCTCCAGTTATAGATCCCTGAGCTGTAAATCCGTAGAAACTCACAATACCTTGCTAGTATTTAAACTGGGAAATTAGGGAAGAAGGACAGGTACTGTCTCATCTTACTTCCTACCTGTAACCTGAGATGGAAAGAAGCCATAGCAGTTAATACAGGACCTTCCATTAATGAAAGGAAGGTGGTAGATAAAATGTCATTTAACCTGACGCTATCAAGTGATTGTAGTATGTGTGCTTTTTGTAACCCTTAGGCACTTATTTCATCGAGTTCCTTGCAGATAAATGATAGCACCAGGAGGAAGTTTGAAATGAGCACTCAGGGATGTGCACTGGTGAATGAATAGTGTTTTTACAGAGGCACACTCCTGCTATCTAAAGATGTAAAAGAAATGGATTGTGGCTAGGGCTGGTTGTTCCCTGCCTTGCTGATGATTGCTCAATAGGGAGTAGCTACTCTCTCCAGTGTTAACAGAGGAGTGCAAACTACATTGTAGAACTCATTAATATTTATTCCTTCTAAAAGCAATGGGTGATAAAAAGGGAAATAAACCAAGGAGAATAGCAATGGGGAAAAAGGCCATAACAGATTCATCTTGGAAAGGTCTCGTCATTTATTGCACAGAAAATATGCTCAAAATACAAGGATATAGCTCATATTATTAGTTTGAAATCCACTAAAAATGTCTCTTATTGGGGAAGCTAATTTAAGAAAAAAAATTGCACATTGAATGCAATTCAAGAACTCAAAGTAGTCATCTATATTTTTGTAATTATATGCACTGGTTGTACCTCTTTACAATTTTACATTTTCTGTACTCAACAAAGCTACATGTCCTTAGTGTCAGAGGCTGTGTCGTATCTGTGGATACATAAAAACCCTCTCTAAGCTAAAGATCACCTATCCATTGCAGCAAAAAACTGCTATTTCAGCTCCTTTTCTCTTGCTACTCAAATGCCTTCAACCATTGTCCCAATTATCCAAATATCTCCTCTTTTAAGGAAGCTTTTTGAAATTGTAAGACCTTAATCATCTTCCTTTATCCAAAGCCCATATAGCCTTCTTCTGCTGTATTTCATAATTTGCCATTTCATTTCATGTGATTCTATTCTATTCATGCCAACTTCCCAAGACTTTAAGCTTCTGAGAGAGGGCATAGTGTTTTCTCCTTTTCTAAACTTCTTTAGTACAACCTATCATTCTTAGCAGAGGTCTGGGTACATTTGCTGATTGCATCCTTTAGAAATATCTTTTAAAAGGCCTTCGGTTAGAGGAAGTTGACTTCTTGGACATTTAATTTATAAGGTTTCGTTTTGAATTAACCCATCTTTTGCAGTAATTCATTCTTTATCTCCTATGCTTTTCTTTCCTCTTCAAAGGCTTAATGAGATGACATATGTAACATGTCAATCATGTCCTAGCATAAGGCCTTGCATTTATTATACGCCAAATGAATATTAATTGCTTTTGTTTATGTGTTTACTTTTCTGGTTGAATTGAGAAAAGAGAATTTTTTAAGTAACAGTTTCACTCCAAATCTTTAGCATGCAAAATAAAGGCTAAGGGTATACTAGCTTGCTAGTTGAGAAACATAATAGAGAGCAAATAATACTGTCTCTTTACAGTGTGTTTTAAAGTCTTGCCATGGACTAACATTATATACAAAATTGTTCCTTTCTTGGAAAAAAAAATAGACCTTTTCTAAAGCTTTCTTTGTATTATTTTAGAATAAGAATAAATATAATTAATTTTACTTCTATAGTTATGGTAGTCAGAATAATTACAGCTTCCCTTCCTTTGTGATTCAGCAGCCTTGAGAAATTTAAGCAGTACTCCATTGCCGAAGAATTCTGAAGAAGATGCTTGTAGTAACCCTCGAATTGTTAGGTTACTCTAAAAGCACTTTCACCATTACTCAACCTTGTAATGCCACACTGATCCATCTGCGCCTTATATCCCACAGAATTTCTGGGGATCTAAAATGCCCTTGGATAGGCAGCTTTATGCCTGGGAAAACTTAACCCTTGTTGTTAAAATAATAATCATAGCAAAGAGATACATAAAAAATAGGATTTAGAGGCCAGGCGTGGTGGCTCATGCCTGTAATCCCAGCACTTTGGGAAGCTGAGGCAGGCAGATCACTTGAGGCCAGGACTTCAAGGCCAACCTGGCCAACATGGTGAAACACCACCTCTACTAAAGATATAAAAATTAGTCGGGTGTGGTGGCACACGCCTGTAGTCCCAGCTACTCATGAGGCTAAGGCACAAGAATTGCTTGCATCTGGGAGGCAGAGGTTGCAGTGAGCCAAGATTACACCACTGCCCTCCAGCCTGAGTGACAGAGCAGACTCTTTCTCAAAAAAAAAAAAAAAATGGGGTTTAGAAAACACTTTTATTGTTTTATAGGTGCTCAGCTAGATCTGTTTAGAAAGCCTTGGATCAATTAAGTTTCTACTTCATTAGGAATCCCAGAAGTACTCTGAAAGTACAGTTATGTTTTAACTAGGAAAGCTATTGACTTATTTCTCAAAGCCCTCTAAAAATCTATACCAAGAGGGTAAGAAAAGTACCAAGCATATTGTGGTAGATAGTGTTTTCCCATTGATGCATGACTAACCTGATAATTAGAGAATGATTTTCTCAGACCTACTGATATAATGACTGACAAAGCTCAGACTCAATGCCTTACTTTTGACTCTAAAGTCTAAACTAATTCCAGGCATACTCCCTTGTCCTGTGAATTTGCTTCAGAATAAATGCCCTGGGCATAGTAGCTGTCCACAAGTTTATCAAAATCATCAGAAGTGCATCATACTAGCTGATGATGTTTCTGTTGCAAAAATAAACAGAAAGCCCAAAAGATCTGCTTCTTATAAAAAAAAAATTGAAGGGAAATGTATAACTTAAGCCCTTTATAGGAGCCAACACAATTAAGTTCATTCCGTGACATGATTCTGTAAGGTCAATATGGAGTCTTGTTCACAGTTATTTGAGTCAGTATTATGTTGAACCATATGATATTGCTGTTTTTGTAGGTCGAGAGCTGTCAATTAGTGGCAGTTTCATATGGTTCATCTGAAAAGGTACCTTTGATGTATTGTATCAATTCACCTGTTATAAATTACTCTCTATCCCAGACTTGGTATTATCAGAATCAAACCCAGACCAGCTAGCTATGAATCGTAGTGACTCTTTCCCTGTGAACAATATGCATTTGTGCTATATGCAGTGTCCTCTAGATAGGGCAATGATTGCCTTCTGTAAAAATATGTAGATTTCCCCATAGTAGATATTCTTTATGGGAAAATAACTCAAATTGATGGCTTCAGAGTGACTGGAATTCATCAAGCATTGTTTATGTGCAGTTAGAAAAGAAATCTCTTGCATTCAATGATGTGATTTTTAATACTATGTCTCACTTTATTGTCTATAAATACCGACAATAAAGTGAGATAAAGTAATTTTAAGGATAAATGGATGAGGAGTGTGAGGCAAAAGAAAAATGCTAGTAGAAAGAGGATATCAATCGAATAATGAATATAATAAAGATGATACGCAAAATGTGTATCATGAGATTCTGTGAATTTCTTGAAATAGACCACAACTTCCAGCTCTAAGCTTGTCGTAACCAATGTAGAAAAGAGCACTGCGTTAATTATGAAATTTGTAGTGCCCATTAGACAATAGAAACCAGATGTGAAGGAGAAGCACCTCAGTTTCTGGTTCTAGAGCCAGAAAGAAGATTCACCACTGGGCCTTCATAAAAAGGACACTGTAACTGTGTTGAATTACAATCTTATTAATATCTTTACAATAAACACCACAATGAATTTTATAAGGAAGCTTTTTCTTTCAGCAGTTTTCTTCTTTGTAGGCCACTAGTGTAAATATCAAAGTATAATTCAGTAAAGGGAAATAAGTGGGGGTTGATATGATATGGTACAGATTTATAGGTCTCCACTAAGCTGGATAACCCAAGGATAGACTTCGAAATGGATGTACTAAATGAATGGATGTACAGCTATTCCCTCAGGCAATCCTCCTCTGAGCTTTGACAGAGGCAGAGAGTTCCCTTATATCCCCTGACACAAGTATCTGGAGTACAGCTATTCTGGTTGCTACTTAGGTGCGGTTAAATGCAGAGACACATTTTCCAACCATCATCTCAGTGAGGATAGGATTAGCTTCCTCAGATGAAAACAGAAAGGCTTGACAAGACATAATCTTGAATAAAATATTATCCCACTTCTACAGGGGATCCAGGCCTAACTGGATGCAGGGCAGTGAAAAAGTGTATCTAGGCACAGATAAAGGAAAATCAAAGGTCCTTAAATCTACTCGCTGGATTGTAACCCATAGCAAAAATCTGAAACATATGCAAGGAAGACCCAGCATTAACAATAATGCTGTCTCTTAGAAAAAGCAATTTCGCTTTCTAGTGTTTCCTTCAACAAAAAATAATTACCAAGTTTATGTATATAGAACCAAATGAGTTAATTTGAGGTAATAATGAGGCAGAGGATGAGGAGGATAATACATGCCTACTGGATGTGAGACACTATTCTAAGTGTTTTACGTTTATTTACTTATGAGGCCCTCAATCCAATCCTGTGAAGTAAGCACTATTATTATATGATATGGGCATACAAAGAGCTTAAATAATTTTCTTAAGGGATGTAGCTAGTAAATATCATAATCAGAATTGTGAGTCAAAGTCTGTCTCCAAAACCAGTGATCTTAACCACTGTGCCATAGAGTATAGGGTTACTACTTGTAAGCCAGTTTTATGCTAGAGAAAAACTATCTTACCTCTAAACGATGATTGGTTTTAGAAAATGTGCCTCTCACTGAAATAGTATTTCACTCTCATAGCTAATTGCCAATTAAGTTTACTCATATTTAACGACAATAAAACTGCACTTCACATATATGATAATGTTTTTGTTTCTCTTTTCTATGACAGAAAGATATTCATACATCTATTCACTGCACCGATGTTTACTGAGTGTCTTCTATGTCTTAGCTACTATCCTAAATGCTGAAAATAGAGAAATGAACAGCACAAACGCTATTCCTGCTGTCACAAAGTTTACACTTTAATGGAAGGAAAAAGAATATATGCAAAGAAATAAATAAGAAAATATCAAGTAGCAATAAGCACTATGCAGAGGATTAAAATAAGGTTATGTGAAGGGGAATAACTGAGTAATAATGTTATTTAGATCACCAGGATTTGTTTGGATTCCCAAATTTATATATCTAGCCCAGCATTTTCCCCTGAGAAACAAACTTGCATTGATCTTTCTCTTTGACATCTCTAATCATAACACACAGGTATGTTTGTTTTTCCTTCATATGCTCTTATAATGGCAAAAAAATGTTTTACTATAACATCAGAGTACATATGTCTGAGTAGTAGGAGCCCCATGATCTTAAATTGATTTGTTGAATAGATATGTTCCTATAAATTTCCTAAAGCTACTTAGGGGAAAAAATATTAACAGACTGGGTGACACATAATGTGTTCAGTAAATATTTATTGAATAAGTAAATAAACTGACTCAGTCATAAACCTAAAGGTTGATAAATATGACTACAGACTAATCTTTTCTTTAGCAAATGTCTTTTTCTGATAGCCAGAGAGATGAAAGGCCTAAAACTTGTATATTTAGGAATAATCACAAAGCCTAGCAGGTAAATAATGAAAATCATCAGAAAGTAAACAAATTTTCAGGCTTCTGTTCCTATCCATAAGAGAATAAATGGAACCCTTCCATAAGAGCAACTATAACATTTGACAAATGATATAAAGCAATTGTTTTTAGGCATTGGACAAGAAGCCGCAGAAGACTGTGATTGCAGTTGTGAATGGAGCTTCAAAATCGCCTCCGTCTCCTACTGCGGGCTCTTTCCTGCTGCAGAGGGAGGTGAAGACAAGCATAGTGTCAGGTTAGCTGAGGAAAGGAGTCAGAAATCTAAGTGCTTGGCTATAGAGTTGGCTGGAAATTTTAGGACGAGGTACAGAGAAGGGGATCTGCACTGGAGAGAGAGGAAAGAGTACAAGAGTCTCCGCGTGGATCCACCATGAATCCTTGGCCAGAGCTTGGTGGAACACGTGCAGGGTGATACCCTGGAGTCTAGCAGAGGTCCCGTGCTGTGAAAGGTGATAGTGTAGGTAGCACAGTGCTGAGAGATGCAGAGCTCCAGTGCTGTGAGAGTGAAGAATACTTGTTGAGCACCTCAGGTCTCAAAAAGACTATGGTCCCAGGAGAACCGCACTGTCATGGCACAGCTCAAACATGAAAAGAACCAGCCCTAATGCAAACAAAATCAAACTTGAAAAGATCAATAGGATCTGCCAATAATTAAACTGTTTGACAGAACAAAAGTTAACACCTTATAAAGGAAGATGACATAATCAAGGCTCTCTACAATATATTGTTCACAAAATTCAAACTAGAACAAAAAGTTACCACACATGCAAAAAAGCAGAAGAAAAAGACCCATTATTGAGGGGGGATAAAGTAGTCGGAATAATCATAGCATGAGCTGGCCCATATATAAGAATCAGCATACAAGGACTTGAATCCCAGCACTCTGGGAGGCTGAGGCAGGAGAATCGCTTGAGACCAGCCTCAGCAACATAGTGAGACCCCTGCCTCCGCAAAAAAGACAATTTAGTTAGCTGAGTATGGTGGCTGGTGTCTGTAGTCCCAGATATTCAGGAGACTGAGATGGGAGGATCACTTGAGCCTGGGAAGTCGAGGCTTCACTGAGCTGTGATTGTGCCACTGCACTGCAGTCTGGGCAACAAGTGAGACCCTGTGCTGCCGCCCCGCAAAAAAGAAACTACTAAACATACGTTCAAAGACATAAAGGAAAAGTGTCTTGGGGAGTGAACATATGGGAGTATGAAGAGAAAAATAGGAATTATAAGACTGTGGAAATTGAAGAATGTACAAACTCTGCGATAAAATACTGAGTGGGCTTAATAATTGACGATTGCAAAAGAAAGGCTAAGTGATCTTGAAGACAAATCAATATAAATTATTGGATCTGAGTAGAATAAAGGGTTATTGATCTTGAAGACAGATGAACAGAAATAGATCTAAAGAGAGAAGCTTGGAGGGAAAACAAAGTGAACACAGGGTGGGGCACGGTGACTCACGCCTGTAATCCCAACACTTTGGGAGGCCAAAGTGGGAAGATAGCTTGAGCTTGGGAGTTGGATACCAGCCTGGGCAACATAACGAGACCCCATTTCTATTAAAAATAGAAGTGAACAGAGATTCAGTGACTAGTGGAATAGTGTCATGGTGTCTAACAAATGTATTAATGATATTCCAGAGAGAGAAGAGAATGGTCTGACAGAAAACATGTTTGAAGAAATAATGGCCAAAAAAACTCACATTCAGTTAAAAAATATCAACTTAAAGATCTACAAAGCTCAGCAAACCACAAGAAGGATAAATACAAAGAGAACAACAGCAAAAATACCCTATACTCAAATTGCTGAAAGATAAACAGAAATTTTAAAGCAGGCAGAGGAAAAAAGATATAATACACATATGTGAATAAACGTAACAAAGAGGGTTGAAATCTCAGACAATGAAGGCTGTAAGACTTCTCAGCAAATAGTGTTTGCTGAGAAGATAGTGTTTGCTGAGAAAAACTGAATGACTACATTTAGTGAAAATTTCCTTCAAAAGTGAATATGACAAACAGACATCTTCAGAGAAATGGTAACAGAAAACTGGTTACTGAGCAGTTATGAGCATAGACTGAGGAGATAGATTACCTGAGCCATGCCGTCTTGGACAGGTTACTTGACTTCTCTGTAAGTCTGTTTTCATCTTTAGAAAAATAGTAATAATAGAATTTTTAAAAATTTAAAATGAGAGAGTCCATATACTGCACTTAGAATCAGACCAGCATACGCTAAGGTCTCAATAAATCTGATCTAAAATATAAGGCATGGCCAATGATGCAGCAAGAACTGTGAGATGAAATTCAGCAGTAGCTCAATAGGGGAAAACACGGCCACAGTTACAACTTGGGGAATGAGTAAGTAAATGAAAACATTCTGTTCCTCAGAATAACATCGTAATTTCCTTTCGGAAAATAGATCAAGGACCTGTGGAACCTTCACCGTCTCCTCAGTTCCAGAGAACCTCATGTGGTGGAACCAAAACGTGGTCAGAAACAGAGATCACCTTCCCTTCTCATATTCGTGACTTCTCATATCTGTTTGGTGCCAGCTAATCTAATGCCAGTCCTGACAAATTGATGTGCCCTCCCAACTAAAATGCAGCTCAGCCCATTGAAAAACATTTTCCTAAGCAGGGAAAGGAGCTAAGAAAAGTTACAGCCAAGAAACTCCCCTGAGGGCTCCATCAAGAATGGAGACAGACAGGGTGCAGTGGCTCTCGCCTGTAATCCCAGCACTTTGGGAGTCTTAGGCGGGCAGATCACCTGAGATCGGGAGTTCAAGACCAGCTTGACCAACATGGAGAAACCCCGTCTCTACTAAAAATACAAAAAATTAGCCAGGTGTGGTGGCGCATGCCTGTAACCCTAGCTACTTGGGAGGCTGAGGCAGAAGAATTGCTTAAAGCCAGGAGGCAGAAGTTGCAGTGAGCCAAGATCACAGCACTGCACTCCAGCCTGGGCAACAAGAGCGAAACTCCTAAAAACAAAACAAAACAAACCAGAAAAAAAACAGAAAAAAGAATGGAGACGGAAATAACCCCAAAATAAGAACCCAAGAACTAAGTGGAATACATATGATACCAGATACCTTGTTTTGGATCTATCTCTAAATATCCTCTCAAGAGTTCACATTTTATTCCAACTGGTCCCTCATCAAGGGGAAAATAGAGGCTTAAATCATTCTCCACCCCTACCCACCACTGTCTCCCTACAGACCCTCCTGGCTGGGTAGCAATGCTGACATTTTTTTCCTACATGTTCAATGGTTCTTTGTGTCCAATTAAAAGGATTCTAAAACAGGTAGTTCTTTATGTAAACTTTGAATGATGTAAAGTATTAAAAAGCAAGGCCATTTTTATTGATACATAATAATTGTATGTATTTATAAGGTACTGTGATATTTTGATACATGCATACAATGTATAATGATCAATGCAAGGTATTTAGGATATTTGTCATCTAAGACATTTATAATTTCTTTATGTTGGGAACATTTCACATCTTCTCTTTCAGTTATTTTGAAACGTACCATAAATTATTAACTAAAGTCACCCAACTGTGCTTTTGAAAACTAGAACTTACTCCTGTGTGTTTGTGCCCATTAACCATCCTCTTCTCATCCACCTCTTTCCACTACCCTTCCCAGTCTCTGGTAACCATCATTCTGCTTTCTACCTCCACGAGATCAACATGTTTTTTAGCTCCCACCTTATGAGTGAGAACATGTGATGTTTGTCCTTCTGTGCCTGGCTTATTTCACTTAACGTGAAATAAATAAACCTCCAGTTTCTCTTTTATTTTCTTTCTTTCTCCTTTCTTTCTTTCTTTCCTTTTTTCTTTCTTTTTTTCAAAGTCTTGCTCTGCCACCTAGGCTGGAGTGTGGTGGCAGGGTCACAGCTCACTGTAGCCTAAACCTCCTGGGCTGAAGCAATCCTCCCAACTCAATCTCCAAGAAGATAGGACTACAGGCATGCACTACCATGCCTAGCTAATTTTTGAACTTTTTGTAGAGATGAGGTTTTGCCGTGTTTCCCAGGCTGGTCTCCAACTCCTAGGCTCAAGTGATCTGCCTGCTTCAGCCTCCCAAAGTGCTGGGTTACAGTGTGACTCAGTGTGTCCAGCCTAGTTTCATCCATGCTGCTGTAAGTGGCATAATTTCATTTCTTTGTATGGATGAATAGTATACCATTGTGTATATGTACCAAATATTGTTTATCTTTTCATCTGTTGGTGAACACCTAGGTTAATTCGAAATCTTGGCTATTGTCAATAGTGCTGCCATAAACATGGGGGTGCAGGTATCCTTTTGATATACTGATTTTCTTTCCTTTAGATAAATGCCCAGTACTAGGATTGCTGGATTGTATGGTAGTTCTGTTTTTAATTTTTTGAGAAACCACAATACTGTTGTCCAAAGTCACTAATTTACATTCCAACAGGGAACTCTGGTTCCCTTTTCTCTTCATTCTCGTCGGCATTTCTTGTGTTTTCCCAATTTAATAGTAGTCATTCTAACTGGATGAGATGATCTCTCATTGTGGTTTTGATTTGCATTACCCTGATGATTAGTGATGTTGAGAATTTTTTTCACGTATCTGTTGGCCATTTGTATGCCTTCTTTTAAGAAATGTCTGTTCAGACCCTTTATCCATTTTTTTAATGCATTATTATTATTACTGTTGAGTTTCATGTATATTCTGGATGTTAGTGCCTTGTTGCATGAATAGTTTGCAAATATTTCTCCCATTTCAGAGGTTGTCTCTTCACTGTGTTATTTCCCTTAATATACAGAAACATTTTATGTTAATGTATTCTCATTGGTTTATTTTTGTTTCTGAGACCAATGTCATGAAGCATTTTCTTGATTTCTTCTAGTAGTTTTATAGTTTCAGGTCTTATGTTTAAGTTTTTTATTCATTTTGTGCTGATTTTTGTGTATGGTAAGAGATAGGAGGGTAGTTTCATTCTGCAAATGCATATTAAGTTTTCCCATAGCCATCTCTTGAAGAGGTGTCCTTTCCCCAATGTATGCTGTTAGTGCCTTTGTTGAAAATCAGTTGGCTGTAAAATTTGAGTTTACTTCTGGTTTCTCTATTCTGTTCCATTGGTCTACGTATCTGTTTTTTATACCAATTCCATGCTGATTTGGTTACCGTACCTTTGCAGTATACTTTGTTCTTTGTGCTCAGTATTGCTTTGGCTATTTCAGGACTTTTATGGTTTCATATTAATTTTAGAATTTTTTTTCTATTTCTTTAAAGATTCCCATTGGTATTTTGATAGTAATTGCATTGAATCTATAGATTGATTTAAGTGGTATGTTCATTTTAACACTATTCTTTCCTCAAATCCATGAGCGTGTGATGTCTTTTCATTTCTTTGTGTCCTTTCCGATTTCTTTTATCTGCATTTTATTATTTTCATTGTAGAGGTCTTTCACCTTTTTGATTAAGTTTATTCTTACGTAATTTCTTTAATTATTATTATTTGACTTTAAGTTCTGTGATACATATGCAGAACATGCAGGTTTATTATGTAGGTATATACATGCCATGGTAATTTGCTGCATCCATCACCTTGTCATTTACATTAGGTATTTCTCCTAATGCTATGCCTCCCCTATCCCCTCACACCCTGCTATCCCTACCCTAGCCCCCGACCCCCTGACAGGCCCTGGTGTGTGATGTTCCCCTCCCTGTGTCCATGTGTTCTCATTGTTCACAATCCACTTAAGAGTGAGAACATGCAGTGTTTGGTTTTCTGTTCTTGTGTCAGTTTGCTGATAATGATGGTTTCCAGCTTTATCCATGTCCCTGTAAAGGACATGAACTCACCCTTTTTATGGATGCATAGTATTCCATGGTCTATATATGCCTCATTTTCTTCATCCAGTCTATTATTGATGGGCATTTGGGTTGGTTCCAAGTTTTTGCTATTGTTAACAGTGCCACAGTAAACCTATGTGTGCATGTGTCTTTATAATAGAATGATTTATAATACTTTGGGTATATATCCAGTAATGAGATTGCTGGGTCAAATTGTATTTCTATTTCTGGATCCTTGAGGAATTGCCACACTGTCTTCCACAATGGTTGAACTAATTTATACTCCCACCAACAGTATAAAAGTGTTCCTATTTCTGAAATGTCTAAGAACAGAGAACTTAATAATAATACAACAGATAAGGAGTAGAGTTGTTGAATTGCAAATAAAGTTTTAGAGAAAAAGTAATTAGATAATAAGTATGATACTTAAAATACTACTTAAAATAACAAAAGAATAATGATAGGAAAATAACATAAGATTTTGAGTGACTATAGCAGGCTAGAAGTCAACAAAAACATAAATGTAAAAAAACATAGTGCTGAGATTAGAGTTAAAATCGGTGAGATAAAATCTAAGAGGGACTTGATAATAATATTACCAAACAAAATTGGGTAAAATAGTTTAAAATCTGTAAGGAGAACATTTTTTTAAGAAAAGGAAGAGCTTAAAGATTTGAGAGGGAAAAAAGGAAAAAAGAGCAAGACACTAGGAGACTTGGAGTGAGCTGGGGTCAGAATATGCGAAACTGGTCTGATTTGTGGTAAATTCCAAGTTGAGGTAACAGGGTCCATGTAGAGCTGTGGTTTGTAATCTTATCTGCTCTTTTGAATTACCCAAGAAGCTCTTAAATATCCTGCAGCTCAGGCCTTACCTGAAAACAATTACCCTAAATCCAATGTCCTGGTGAGAAACCCAGGCATCAATAGTTTTAAACCCTCTCCAGGTGATTCCACTGTATGGCCAAGGGTGAGAATTATTGCTCTATTTGTAGTGAACATCAAGAATGCAAAGAGCAATAAAATTTCTTCCTGGAGTAAGTGGAATGATATGGTTAGGCTATGTGTCCCCACCTAAATCTCATCTTGAATTGTAATCCCCCTAATTCCCAGGTATGAAGGGAGAGACCAGGTGGAGGTAATTGAATCATGAGGGTTTTGTTTTTTTTTTTTTTTTTTTCCCCCATGCTGTTCTCGCGATAGTGAGTTCTCACAAGATTTGATGTTATAAAGAGCTCTTTCCCATTACTCTTCACTTGTCCTTTCTGCTGTCTTGGGAAGAAGCTGCTTTGCTTCCTCTTCACCTTCCACCATGATTCTAAGTTTCCAGAGGCCTCCACAGCCATGCTGAACTGTGAGTCAATTAAACCTCTTCCTTTATAAATTACCCATGCTAGGGCAGTACTTTATAGCAGTATGGAAAAGGAAAAATACATGGAATGTTGGGCACTAAAGGATTTAGCTTTTAGTAAGTCAGGACTGGAGGGAGACACTTAAATAAACATCGAGCTGGTCCTTAGAGATAAACAGAAACAGCAGCTTTAAGAATCTCTGTTGGTCAGCCCCCACTCTCCCACAGCTGGATCCACTTTGCCTAAGATTCAGTTTTATCAGCCCACAAGAGTCAAGATGTTCACTAATATCAAACATCCAGAAGTATTTCCTAGCAAGATGTGAGGCCGTCAATGACAGATGATTTTGAATTTCCAGTGTCACTCCTCTAAGCAGTTTTATTTAAAAGAATACAGATACTGTAAGCTTCAGAAAAGTATTCCAATGCAGCTTATATGTTGCCATAAATAAAAACAGAGACTTAGACTCGCTGAAATATCCAGGAACATATCACCAGTAGAGAAAATAAAATACCACTGAAAAAAATTAGTCTTCATATTGTTATGGCCAAAGACAATAATAGCAAGCAATTGTTTACTAGAGTGCATGTAGCTCTGTTCAGGAATCTCTAGTAGGTATGCATGGAGTGCCATGGTACTATGGAGCACATTGTGGTTAACTTTAGCTCTACTCCTTCATAGCTGTGTTTCTCAAAGGGTGATCTAAGCAGTACTGCATCAGGATCAAATGAAGTACACATTAAAAATCCCTAGTTTATACTTCTGGATTTCAACTCAAAGGTAGCGAATCAGAATTTCTGAAAATAGAACCCAGGCATTTGCTTCCTTTAAACATCCCTTTCTCTCCTACCTCTCTCCCCACCCCCAGTAATTGAGACATATAATGAAAATTGAAAAGTTACTATTGTAAGGTTCAGAATAGTCGTGGAAATCATGTTTATGCATCACAGGCTGGGAAACCAGTAACTTTGCCACATTCCAGAAAGCTCCATCATGATATGTTTCACCGGGAAATGTTGACACTCAGCAACATTTGACCTTTCATATTTGCTTTTAAGAAATACATTCGGTAGTTTAAGTAATCCCAGAAGTCTTGCTGCTATTTAAGGAGCCTTATCATAGATATCATGTGTCTAATGATGAGTCGAGTGAATATTAGCAGCCTTCATGCTTAGCCTAATAAAAGGAGAATCCGGAAGGACTGAAAACTCCATTTTTTAAATGTCAAACCCAGAGGTTTAATTCAGACCTGCCGATTCAGTTGGCAACTGCAGAAATAGGTGGGTTAGTGGTACATGGAGTGAAGCAAGCCAGGAATGGAGGTACGAGAAGGAGGAATTGGGATGATTGCTGTTACTTGCAATTTTGCATAGAGCAAAGGACTCTGATCAACTAAAAAGCAATGTGAGGAAACAGACTTATCATGGTCTAGGGAATCAAGAACAAGGGAAAACAATGTAATGTTAACCAACAGCTAGATATTACTTACTTAGATCAAAATTTTTGAAGCTGTACTTGATTCCTCTCTCTCTTACCACCCCCCAACCATTTTATTAGAAAATTTTCCTGAGTCTACTTTCAATTTTTGTCTGACCCCTTCACCTTCACTATCAACTTCGGGTCTAAGCCCCGGTCTCCTGCCTGTGTTATTGAAATGGTCTCCTAACAGGTATCTCTGAGTACCTTGCCCTGCACAATCAATTCTTCACCTAATGACTGAGCATCATTTTAAATCTGGAGTCTGGCTGTCACTCTTTGTTTTGTTTAAGCCACGTAGTCTGTGGATTTTTTTTGTGTGATAAATAATTATATTTGGAGTAGCTCAGCAAATGTGTGGATCTGGTTGTGGAACTTGTTTGATTAGATATTCAAATTCTTCTTCAATACTTTGAAACAAGGATTATTATTTTCCAAATTCTAAATGCTTCAGTTTTGTTATTATATTTTGGATAACATACATATTACAAACTTCTTATTTTAATTTACAATATCGGCTAATGCTATTTTTGTATTTAGGGACATTGTGAGATTTTAAGTCAATAATGGTATGTTGGAAGATTTCTGTATGAGTTTTATGTACACTATTCTACATCATGTCCTACTTTTTTTTTTAAAGGGAAAGACAGACTCTCCATATTTGCAGTGTTGCAACAGATGGCAACACAATCTCCTACAATGGGGATTGTAGGAGAGTCATATGCCGACCAAGCTGTTGATACAATTTGTGAAATTTAAATTCTAACAATGATGACATTGTTAGGAAAATTTACATTTTGAACAATTCCACTATTTTTAAGTGTTCTTATATGAAGCAAAGTCAGTGAGAAAAATTATCTGATATACGTTTATTTCTATAAATACTTTAAAAATAGCACAGTTCTATTTTATTTAAGTCATGACGTGAGGCAATATGGCATTGTGGACATAGACATATGGACCTTTCTCTAGAATTTCCTAAAATGACCAATGAATATATAAATAGAGAAAACCCTATACCTCTCCTTGAAATCAGGAGACAACCCATCTAGATGCTAGACCCTGGGAGGAGTCTCTATATGCTAAGATGGTGTTTATATAAGACTGAAGGAACAGAGACACTAAGGCAAAGCAGCAACCCCTGTGAGATTGAGTAATATTCTTAAGAGAATTAGGAAGGGACCCTGACAAGGCTCATTGGCATCCTAGCTCAGCAGAGTGAAGGCTGAAGGGCAATAAGGACCCATCACTCAAGTATCCTCCTAACTTGCTGACATGTTGCAGCAGACCAGCTGCAAGGTAGATTCAGTCCTTTATGCAGAAAAGAAGGCTTTCTTGGAGATCCATCCTGTCTGTTACAACACTGTCAGTGTCCACGTGCTAGCTCCCTTCCCACCATCAGTCTCCTCAACATCCGTCATTGGGAAGTTAAAACTAGAATATAACATCCGTCTCCCAACATCCATCACTGGGAAGTTAAAACTAGAATATAAAGCTGAAGAGAAAAGAAAAAGGAATGCTCTTCTGGTTTCAGTCTAGACCTAAAAATCCTTTATTCAAATATTTGGGAAGAACCTTATCTAAATTTATGAAACGTACACAGTGTATCTTTCACTTGACTGTAAACCAAAATAGACCAAGCCTAGACCTTCTCTAACGCCAAAAAAATAAACAGAGAAGTCAACAGGCCTATGTAAACATATTCTAATTCCAAAGACAGTGACCACATCAATGAACAGCTTAACTTTGAAATAGTCTAATGTAAGAAAAAACAACGCTTTTTAAAAAACCTGATTTGTGACCTCACCACAGTTCAAGAGGTTATCCAAGCAGCAAGCATGAACACCTGCAAAGAGCATGCGATCTATGATCAAGCAGGATGGCCAGGGATGAAAATAATGGCTATCAATTCATTAACTGCACAGAAGCAGTCGATTGGATACTGAAAATGCTTATTATGATGTAGAAAATGAACTCAAGCACAATTCATTATGCTTCTTAAATAAACTATATAATGTCTTGGTTTAAAAGAACAAAAGACTAATCAAAAACCATAACGTAGTGGCTGGGCATCATGGCTGCCACCTGTTATCCCAGTACTTTGGGAGACCAAGGCAGGAAGATCGTCTGAGGTCAGGAGTTTGAGCTTGGCCAAGATCGTGAAACCACATCTCTATTAAAAAATACAGAAATCAGACAGACATGGTGGTGCCTGCCTGTAATCCCAGCTACTCAGGAGGATGAGGCAGGAGAATCTCTTGAACCCAAGAGGCTGAGGTGACAGCGAGCTGAGATCACGCCACTGCACTCAAGCCTGGGAGACAGAAGGAGACTCCATCTCAAAAATAAAATTAAATAATAACTTAATAATGAGTTATCATAGCTAAAAAGGACTGGAAGTGAATTTTCAAGCACATTAAATACCAAGAGATAATTCTCAAGTGTTATTCTAAATATGGCTCAAAATCAATTGAGGAATAAATGTGTGAGCTTTGAAGACAATATGCTATGTTATTTTTTTAAGTATGGTGGGGTTTATGTCACCATTATATTAACCAGGTTGAGAAACACAAGAGAAAATAAATTTATCTGATTCAAGTTTAGTACAGGAACATCTCTAAAAAGCTTTGAGCAATCACTGGTAACACTGAATTTTATTAATTTTCAAGATAAAGGCTTTATTTATTTACTTGACACCAATTGCTGAGTAAATTTTTAGTGACTCTAGCTAAGGTCAAAGTAAGCTTTGAGAAAATCACTATAGAACCTTCTTTAAATTAAAACTGCTTTGGTAAAATATACCTGAAATTACTACCACACACTTGTAATAACTCAGATAAAACTGCAAAAGCAAAACTTTAAAAACTCACCACTAGTGCCATTGATACCAAAGCACACTTTGGCATATAATGTCTAACATAATGGTAGGACCTTGCAAAGAGTAAGCAGTTAATATTTATTTTAACTTACTGAAAAATAAAAAACAGAATAAAAAGGAACAGAAAGCCATTTGTAACTAGTTTCATTTGTCAGTCTTTGGAATCTCTCTTGTTATCAGGCACCCTTATATTTAATAATAAAGTTTTATCAGTTCCTATACAGAAATTAAGATTTAAATCCAAGGGAGTTTCCTTGTAGTTGTGAGTTGCAATCAAACAAGTTCGTTTAAGGCTATAAAGTGCTAATTTAAGAAAAAGGTAAACTTACAGGGAAGACAGGAGTACAAAATACAATATCAGGAGGTTCTGAGTGCCTAAAATGCTCAGCTGTTTCGCTAAATGGATGAATGGATTATTAAATTTGTTGCATTTTACTCAACCTTGGAGCCCCAATATATCTTTTGAATGACTACAGAAAAGGCATATAATTATACAAATTGGTCTCAAGTAGATTCTGTGAGATCTCTGATTCAAAATATTCTGAGACTCCAAAGAAGTATTTTTATGATTTAGAAATTTTTTTTAAATATACGTTTGTAGATTTGGGAGCCTTAGAACAAAAAAAAAATTAGTTTTGAAAAATTAGATATTTAAAATGGATGAGAATATAAACTGCTTTTTATGTAAAATACTGGGGATTCATTTTCAGATGAATATCACTACCAGATTCTGCTCTAGTAGTGATACCAAATAGTCTGTTTTGAAAGCTTATTTTATCATTCTAGTCCAACTATTCTCTGTATTAGACTTCCAGGAGTTGGATGGGAACTGGGGGAAGAACATGTCTTCTGCTAAGTACCATATTATAGTAAAGCATAGTGGGTAAATCAGCTTTCAACCGATACTAATTAACTGCGTGACCTGGGGAAAATTACTTAATCTTTCAGAATATCAGTTTCTTATTTATTTCACTTAATTTTTTGAGAAGAGTCGCTCTGTTGCCCAAGCTGGAGTGCAGTGCTGTGACCTCAGCTCACTGCAATCTCTGCCTCCCGGGTTCAAGCAATTCTTATGCCTCAGCCTCCCACGTGGCTGGGACTACAGGCATCTGCCACCACACCACACCTGGCTAATTTTGTATTTTTAGCAGAGATGGGGTTTTGCCATATTGGCCAGGCTAGTCTTGAACTCCTGGCCTCAAGTGATCCACCCACCTTGGCCTCACAAGTTGTTGGGATTACATATATGAGCCAACATGCCTGGCCTCAGTTTCTTAATTTTTAAATGTGGATTACAACTGTACCTACTTCATGAGATTTCTGTGAGGACTAAAATAATTTCTTTAGTAAATGCCATATAAGTTCTTACTATTGTCAGTGTAGGTGCAGATTATTCCTTTTAATAGTAATTCAATTAGACAGGTAGTTCTTGATATCTAGCAGAAGGAAATTTAGTTTTCATCTCTAACTGGAGCACAAAAGTCAGAATAATATGCACTGATAGACCACTAGGGTTGATATTTGATTATCTTGATAGCCTCAATCATATTATTGTGTTACTACGACACACACTATATTAACAACCCTCATTAAATTTATTTTTAATTCATTATGACCTATATTAAATAGATGTGCTAGTGTGTATGCCTGTGTATTTAGCTAGATGTGTATTACTGAAAGCCCCTCATGCACCCTTCCAAGATTACATGGAGTAGTAGTTAGAGGTGTAAACACACTGAAGACTGTGGAGCCAGACTGCTTGGATGTGAATCTGAAATCTCTACTTTCTTAGCTGTGTAACTGAGGCAACTTCATGCTTGGTTTTCCTATATGGGGATCACTGGAATACCTGCCTCATGAGTTTTTTAAGAATTAAATGACTTAATAACTGTTAAGTACTTGAAACAGTGTAACATTTCCTGGCATTTCCATCATCCATTTCTTATTAAATAAATTACATCTCCATTCACAAGTGAAAACCTTTCTAAACCTCTTCCAAACATTTGTTTACAATTCCTTGTTTTTCTTTATATATTTGGCTTGTCAATGCTTTTTAGTCACAGACCATCGGGAACACCCTGTGGTCTAACAAACTGGGTTTATTACTCATTGGAGCTAGGGAGAATGCAACCATGGGCATCTTAGTAAGGATATCAGAAATGACTTTATAAATAATGTATTAGGTGATTTTTTAAGGAGTTTCAATAAGTGGGGTTTGCATGGATTGAATGCCCTAAGGGAGCAAGAATAATTCTGTGACTGGGTATCCAAATAAACCTTATCTGGAAGGAGAAAACACTGGAAGGCAACTAAAGCTATAATTCGTAAAGAAGCAGAACTCATTTATATTAGCTGGTAGAAGGAAAGATGTGATATTTCGGGGCTCTCACAGTGACCTTGTTTTTGCTTAGACAAATTATGAGGTAGTCTTAATTTTGTCTCACTCCCTCATAGTCACAAAATAAGTTATCTGATGCCCTATGAAGTTGTTCATGTTAAACAGGAGAATATCATGTCATAGGTATGAGGGCCAGGCCAGCCCCTAAAAGCATCAGGCCTAGCTGAAAGTGTCAGGTCAGGTCCCTGCTATTCGTGACTGATTTCCTCTTTCTCAAATTTACGCATTCATCCCAGAACCTTATGATATTCCTTCTTTTTAAAAATAACATAAGGCTTTATATGAGTGCTCTAATTAAAAATATATTCTTTGACTTGCTTTTTCACTTTCTGACATTTATTTAGATTTTATCTTATTGGTGATTATGCTCCAGTTTATTTCCACCTCTGTATAGTTTTGACATACTATTATTTAATACCTATTCCCTTTTTATTGGACCTGAGTTATTTATAGGTATTTGCTATTATAATCAATTCTATTATACAATAACAATTTTTTTTTGAGACAGAGTCTCCATCTTTTGCCTAGGCCAGAGTGCAGTGGCGCAATCTCGGCTCACTGCAACTTCCACCTCCCAGGTTCAAGCAATTCTCATGCCTCAGCATCCCAAGTAGCTGGGACTAATACAATTATAATATTTGCAAGATAGAACTAAAATACAAGACTATGTAATATGTAAGTTGGTGGAGGGTGATAAGAGTAAAATATTCTTAGGAAGGTATATATATTAATTACAGATTATATTTATTTGTGACTCCACCTTAAAAATTTAAGGTAATCTATTTATATATATGTAAAAATATTTATATAATATATATATTATATATATATAAATAAGATAAGGATGTATGATGTGAACCATGGAAAGCAGTGTGATAATAACAAAACTGTTGCAATACATTTTAAGAAAGGCAAGAAAGGAGAAGCAAAGAAAGTAAAACAAAGAATAAAAGAAAATGAAAGAAATGAATGTAAAAGGCTAAAATTTACTGCCAACAACCACATTATCAACTGAATAGGAAACTAAATACTAAAATGGCACATCCACTAGTTTGTCAAAATATTTGAAAGTTTGATAATATTAAGTGCTGGAGAAGACATAAAGCAGCCAAAACAGACACTGCTGATGGGAATTTGTTTTGATCATAATGTAAAATAATTTGGAATGTTCTAGTATGGTTGAAAAGATGTGTATACTTCTAGGTATATCCCACGGAAAATTATCAGACATTTATCTGAGAGTTACAATAAGAATTGTTATTGTGGCTGGGTGTGGTAGCTCATGCCTGTAATCCCAGCACTTTGGGAGGCCAAGGCAGGTAGATCACCTGAGGTCAGGAGTTTGAGACCAGCCTGGCCAATATAGTGAAACCCCGTCTCTACTAAAAATACTAAAATACAAAAAACTTTCAACTCAATGTGAGTCAAAAGCAAGAATGAAGGAAATAATAGACATAAGAACAGAAATCAGTAAAATTAAAAATTAAAAAATAGAAACCAATAAAACAAAGAGTTGGTTCTTTCAATAGATCATTACACCTCTAGCAAGGGTGATTTTAAAAAAACACACACCAACACCAGGAATTAAACAGTGAATATCACTACACACCTTACAGACATCAAAAGGTTAGCCAGGGAATACCTCAAACAACTTGATACATATAAATTTGACAACTTAGACAAAATGGGAAAAATAAAATCAAAATAAAAAAAAATGCAAGCCACCACAACTCATCCAATATGAAATAGACCAATTCTACACAGAAAAAAGAAGCAACAAAGGTACAGACAGTTGACCAAAAAGGAAACTACAGACTAAAATGCCTCATGCATAGACAAAAATTCTTAACAAATATTAGCAAATAAAATTCAGCAATATATAAAAATAATTAAAATCTAAAACCAAGTGCAGTTTCTTCAGGGATACAAGGCTACTTCATATGTTAAAAGTCAATCAATGTAATCCACCAATTTACCAGACTAAAAACATACTGTCAATCAATGCAGAAAAAGCTATTTGACAAAATGTAACATCCATTCATAATAAACTTTCAGGAAAAAAATAGGAATAGAGGAAAACATCTTCATCTTAATAACACCCAAGAAAACCTATAGCTAACATTATACTTAGTGGTGGAAGACTGAATGCTTGTCCCCTAGCACTGGAACAAATGGGCTACTGGCAATCCTTGGTGTTCCTTGGCTTGTAGCTGCATCATTTCAAACTCTGTCTTGGTTAACCATGGTGATTCTCTGTATACCGTCACATGGCCTTCTTAAAAGGACACTAGCCATTGGATTTAGGGCTCATCTTAATCCTGTAAGCCCTCATCAACTAATTACATTTGCAAAGACCTTATTTCTGAATAAGGTTATATGCAGAGATTCTGGTAGACATGAAGTTTGCAGGAACACAATACAACCCAAGTACATTGATTATAATAATGTCAATATTCTGGCTGTAATATTGTACTATGTTTATACAGTCTTGCCTATGGGGGAAACTGGGTAAAGGATATATAGAATCTGTCAAATTTTAATTTCATGTCAATCTATAATTATCTCAAAATAAACATGTTATTTAAAAATTATAGATACAATTTATAAGATATATAAACTATCTTTAGAGGTTATATAGTAGGTATGTCTTCAGAATACTTCATTGGCCATATTGATGGAAAAAGAAGTGTTAAGCTTAGTTTTATTTTTATTTTTTCATTTGTAGAGCTTCAACATTCAAAACACAAAAATATTTCAGAACCGCAGAAATGCATGAGGCTCATTTTTAGATTTGTTTTGGTAACCCTAGAAAAGTTTAGACATTCTTTTGTGACCTTGTAAAGCATGCAATATACATTCATTTGAATGCCCTTTAGATTACTTGAGAACAACAAAAATTCTCCATTATTTTGAGAAATCAACAAGAAGGCTTCTTAAAGTGTAATATGTACTGCTTTGGAATTTTTATTGGATGAAGAGCCATTTCTTAAGTAGTAAATTATACAGGAGTAAGAACTGGGCCATTCTAGAAAATTGAAATCTCAGCATAAACTGAAACCCAGTAATTTCTCCCAGATCTGTCCTTTACTTTGTTCATTGAATCACACTGATTCCAAATAACTCTTGGAAAATTGCAGAGATGTAATTATCTTACAGTTTTTGAGGCACTCAGGTAGGATCTGTGATTTACATTAATCAATATGTACTCTATTTGAAGAAAGCCTATAATGAAAATCGCGAAAGGAATGGAATTGTACATAGCAGGTGTTCTTCACTATGTTTCCTTGATTAATGAAAAAAACTCATATATACATAGAGACAACTGTTGAGTAGAAGTCATTTTTCAAGAATTATATTATCTCAGTGTTGATTTGGTGGGCTTAGGAGCTGGGCAACCCTCAAGAACACTTTGCTTTAGCAATACTGAAACAGCTATGTTGTCTGGGTATATACCCTGGGGTTTGTTGTCTCATGCTAGGGAAATTTAGGACACAGACACACACGAGGAGTTTAGGAGCAGGAGTTAATAGGCAGAAGAGAAAAGAAAGAGAAACAGCTGTCTCTATAGAAAGAGAGGGGTCTCTGAGTGAAAAATACCTGTGGGCACGGTTGTGTAGGATTTTATAGTCAGGTTTGAGGAGGCGGTGTCTAATTTACATAGGGTTCACAGATTGGTTTGATTAGGTATGATGTTTACATATCCTGCAGAAAGGGGGGCCACTCAGCCCTAATTTTACTATGCAAATGAACTCTCTTGTTGCTCAGTGCCATCTTGTCTGCTCCTTACTGTACATATAGGCGGCTGATAAAGAGAAGGGAAGATGAGGCCACCATTTTAAACATGTTTGGCACAACTGCCAGCATCTATATGTGCAGCTCCATTTTACAGTCTGTACTTTTTTAGAAAGGAAAATGATTTTGGGCTGCTTTTCATTATAAGGGAAAACTTACCAAGGACTTCCATACCCTGACTATCTGCCTAAGTAATTTTTTCTTAACTCCTGTATCAATAGTTCCTTGAGCCTTTATTCATCACATTCATCTTTTTGTAGCTCACAATTTTGTGTCTGATTATTCCATTTAATTTATTTAAAATACACCAAAAGCTAAAATGAAACTTAAAAAAAAATGGCCACAAAGTAAAAGCACACTGTTTTATCCGGTTTTGTTTTTCCTCTTGTTTAAAAGTTGGGAGTGTCTTATTTTTTCATTTTTCCATCTTTTAAGTTCAGGGGATATATGTGCAAGTTTTTTACATGGGTAAATGGGGAATCAGAGGGGTTAGTGTATAGATTATTTCGTAACCTGGGTAATAAGCATAGTACCTGTTAGGTAGTTTTTCAATTCTCACCCTCTTCCCACCTTACACCCTCAAGTAGGCCCTGGTGTCTTGTTCCCTACTTCGTGTCCATGTTTATCAGCTTCCACTTGTAGGTGAGAACATGCAGTATTTGGTTTTCTGCTCCTGCAGTAATTTGAATAAGGACAATGCCCTTCAGGTCCATCCATGTTGCTGCAAAGGACTTCCTTTTTGTACCAAACTTTTTAAAATTCATTTCACTATTGAAGGGCATCTAGGTTGATTCCATGTCTTTGCTATTGTGAATAGTTCTGTGATTAACATACACATGCATATGTCTTTATGGTAAAATGATTTATTTTCCTATGGCTATATATCCAGTAGTCGGATGGCTGGCTTGAATGGTAGTTGTTTTAAGTTCTTTGAGAAATCTCCAAAATGCTTTCCACAGTGGCTGAACTGATGTATGTTCCCACAAGCAGTGTATAAATGTTCTCTTTACATAGTAACCTTGCCAGCTTCTGTTATTTTTTTGACTTTTGAATAATAGCCATTCTGACTGGTGTATGATGGTATCTCATGGTTTTGATTTGAATGTCTCAGATGATTAGTGATATTGAGCAATTTTTTGGCCATATGTATGTCTTCTTTTGAGAAGTGTCTATTCAGGTATTGTAGTTTGCCCATTCTTTAATTTAAAAAATTTTTTTTGTTTGTTAATTTGTTTCAGTTCCTTATGGATTGGGGATGTTAGATCTTTGTCAGATGCATACTTTGCAAATATTTTCTCTCACTTTGTAGTTTCTGTTTACTTGGTGGATAGTTTCTTTTGCTGTGCAGAAGAAGCTCTTTAGTTTACTTAGGTCCCACTTGTCAATTTTTCTTTTTGTGGCAAATGATTTTGAAGTCCTTATCATGAAATCTTTGCCAGGGCCTATGTCAAGAATGTTATTTCCTAGGTTTTCTTCTAGAGTTTTATAGTATTAGATTTTACCTTAGGTCTTTAATCCATCTCGAGTTGATTTTCATGTATGGTAAAAGGAAGGGGTAGAGTTTCAATCTTTGGCATATGATTAGCCAGTTATCCCAGGATTACTTATTGAATCAGGAGTCCTTTCTGTATTGCTTGTTTTTGTTGACCTTGTTGAAGATCAGATGGCTGTAAGTGTGTGCCTTTGTTTCTGGATTCACTAGTTTGTTTCATTGATTTATGTGTCTGTTTTTGAATCAGTACCATACTGTTTTGATTACTACAGCGTTGTAGTACAGTTTGAAGTGAGGACTGTGATGCCTCTAACTTCGTTCTTTTTGCTTAGGATTGCTTTGGCTATTCAGATTGCTTTGGGTCTATATTAATTTTAGAATAGTTTTCTAATTCTGTGAAAAATGTCATTGGTGGTTTGATAGGAATAGCATTGAATCTATAAATTGCTTTGGACAGAATGGCCACTTTAACAATATTGCTTCTTTCTGTCTGAATTACTTTTTCACACTGCTATAAAGAACTGCTTGAGACTGGGTAATTTTTAAAGAAAGAAGGCTTAATAGACTCGCAGTTGAACATCACTGGAGAGGCCTCAAGAAACTTAGAATCATTGCAGAAGGCAAAAGAGAAGCATGTGTATGTCTCCTTTTGAGAAATGTCTATTCATGTATTGCAGTTTGCCCATTCTTTAAAAAATTTTTTTTTGTTAATTTGTTTCAGTTCCTTATAGATTTGGGATATTAGATCTTTGTCAGATGCATACTTTGCAAATATTTTCTCTCAATGATTCTAAGTTTCTTGAGGCCTCTCCAGTGATGTGCAACCTTCTTCACAAGATGGCAGGAAAGAGAGCAATGGCGAAAGTGTCACTTTTAAACCACCAGATATCGTGAGAACTCAGTAACTATCATGAGAATAGCATGGGGGAAAGTATCCCCGATCCAATAACCTCCTGCCAGGTTCCTCCCTTGACATGTGGGAATACAGTTTGAGATGAGATTTGGTGGGGACACAGAAACAAACCATATCACTATTCAAGAGCATGGAATAGTCTTCCATTTGTTTGTGTCTTCTCTGATTTCTTTGAGCAGTGTTTTGTAGTTCTCATTCTAGAGGTCTTTCACTC
The DNA here is from genome assembly GCA_963573385.1 of Cacajao melanocephalus. Taxonomy (NCBI): domain Eukaryota; kingdom Metazoa; phylum Chordata; class Mammalia; order Primates; family Pitheciidae; genus Cacajao; species Cacajao melanocephalus. Next base: position 3,184 of record CAUYLG010005785.1, on the reverse strand, counting down.
CCTGGTTAGCTGTGTTCCTGCATATTTTATTCTCTTAGTGACTATTGTGAATGGAATTGCATTCTTGATTTGGCTTTCAGCTTGGATGTTATTGGTGTATGGAAATTCCACTGAAGTTTGTACACTGATTTTTTTATCCTGAAAGTTTGCTGAAGTGTCTTATCAGGTCTAGGAGCCTTTGGGTAGAGTTTATGGGGTTTTCTAGGTATAAAAGCATACGATATGTGAAGAGAGATAGTTTGACTTCATTTCTTCCTCTTTGGATGCCTTTTATTTCTTTCTCTTGCCCGACTGTGCTAGCTAGAACGTCCAATACTATGTTTAATAGGAGTGGTGAGAGTGGGCATTTATTTGTTTGTTTTGTTTTAAGTTCTGGGGTGCATATATAAGATGTGCAGTTTCATTACATAGGTACATGTGCCATGGTGATTTGCTGCAACTATAAACCCATCACCTAGGAATTAAGCCCAACATGCATTAGATAATTTTCCTGATGCTCCCCCTGACACTCCCCCAACAGGCCTCAGTGTATGTTGTTCCCCTCCCTGTGTCTATGTGTTCTCATTGTTCAGATTCCACTTGTAAGTGAAAACATGAAGTATTTGGTTTTCTTTTCCTGCGTTCGTTTGCTGAGGATAGTGGCTTCCAGTTCCATCCATGTCCCTGCAAAGGACATTCTCTCTTTCCCTTTAATGGCTACATAGTATTCCATGGTGTATGTGTACCACATTTTCTTTGTCCAATCTATCATTGATGGGCATTTGAATTGATTCCATGTCTTTGCTATTGTTAATAGTGCTGCAGTGAACATACATATGCATGTGTCTTTATAATAGAATTATATCTATTCCTTTGGATATATACCCAGTAAGGGGATTGTTGGGCCAAATGATATTTCTGGTTCTAAGTCTTTGAGGAATCACCACACTGTCTTCCACAATGGTTGAACTAATTTGCATTTCCACCAACAGTGTAAAAGCATTCCTATTTCTCTGTAACCTTGCCAGCATCTGTTGTTTCTTGACTTTTTAGTGGCAGCCATCCTGACTAGCATGGGATAATATCTCATTGTGGTTTGAATTTGCATTTCTCTAATGATCAGTCATTTTAAGCTTTTTATCATATGTTTGTTGGCCACATGAATGTCTTCTTTTGAGAAGTATCTTTTCATGTCCTTTCCCACTTTTTAATGTGGTTGGTTTTTTTGTTTGTTTGTTTCCTGTAAATTTGGTTAAGTTCCTTGTAGATTCTGAATATTAGAACTTCGTCAGATGGATAGATTGCAAAAATTGTCTCCCATTCTGTAGGTTGTCTGTTCACTCAAGTGGATATTCTTGTCTTATTCCAGTTCTCAAGGTGAATACTTCCAGGTTTGTGCATTCAGTATGATATTTGCTGTGTGTTTGTCATAAAGGGCTCTTATTTTTTATACGTATTTTCCTTTGATACCTAGTTTGTTGATGGTTTTTAACATGAAGTGATGCTGAGTCAAAAGACTTCTGCATCTATTGAGATAATTTTCTGATTTTTGTTTTTAGTTATTTATATGATTAATCATATTTATTTGTGTATGTTGAACCAACCTTTTGTTCCAGGAATAAGGCCTACTTGATTGTGGTGGTTTAGCTTTTTGATGTGTTGCTGGATTTGCTTAGCTTGGATTTTGTTGAGGATTTTTGCATCTATGTTCATCAGGGATATTGGCCTAAAGTCTTCTTTTTTGTTGTTGTGTCTCTGCCAGGTTTTGATATGAAAATGATGCTAGCCTTATGGAATGAAATAAGGAGGCAGACTTTCTTCATTTCTTGGAATAGTTTTAGTAGGATTAGTACTAGTTCTTCTTTATATGTATGGTAGAATTTAACTGTGAATCTATCTACTCTGGGTCCTTTTGTGGTTGGTAGGGTTTTTTTCATTACTGATTCAACTTCAGAACTTCTTTTTTCTTTTAATTGTACTTTAGGTTCTAGGGTGCATGTGCAGATCATGCAGGATTGTTGCATAGGTACACACATGGCAATGTGGTTTGCTGCCTTGATCCCCCCATCACGTACATCTGGCATTTCTCCCCATGTTATCCCTCCCCGACCTCCCCACTCCCCCACAGTCCCTCCCTTGGCACCCACCAACAGAACTCAGTGTGTGATGCTCCCCACCCTCCGTCCATGTGTTCTCTTTGCTCAACAACCACCTATGAGTGAGAACATGCGGTGCTTGATTTTCTGTTCTTGTGTCAGTTTGCTGAGAATGATGGTTTCCAGATTCATCCATGTCCCTACAAAGGACCCAAACTCATTGTTTTTTATGGCTGCATAGTATTCCATGGTGTGTATGTGCCACATTTTACTTGTGCAGTCTATCGTTGATGGACATTTGGGTTGGTTCCAGGTCTTTGCTATTGTAAACAGTGCCACTATGAACATACGTGTGCATGTGTCTTTATAATAGAATGATTTATAATCCTTTGGATATATACCCAGTAATGGGATTGCTGGGTCAAATGGTATTTCTATTTCTAAGTCCTTGAGGAAGTGCCACAAATGTCTTCCACAATGGTTGCACTCCCACCAACAGCATAAAAGTGTTCCTATTTCTCCACATCCTCTCCGGCATCTGTTGTCTCCAGATTTTTTAATGATCACCATTCTAACTGGTGTGAGATGGTATCTCAATGTGATTTTGATTTGCATTTCTCTAATAATCAGTGATGATGAGCATTTTTTCATGTTTGTTGGCCTTACCTATATCCTCTTTTGAAAAGTGTCTGTTCATATCTTTCGCCCACTTTTGGATGGGTTTGTTTGTTTTATTTCTTGTAAATTTGTACAAGTTCTTTGTAGATTCTGGATATTCGCCCTTTGTCAGATGGGTAGATTGCAAAAAATTTTTCCCATTCCGTTGGTTGCCAGTTCACTCTAATGATTGTTTCTTTTGCTGCTGTGCAGAAGCTCTGGAGTTTAATTAGATCCCATTTGCCTATTTTGGCTTTTGTTGCCAGTGCTTTTAGGTCTTATGTTTAAGTCTTTCATCCATCTGGAGTTACTTTTAGTGTAAGGTGTCAGGAAGGGGTCCAGTTTCTGCTTTCTGCACATTGCTAGCTAGTTTTCCCAACACCATTTATTAAACAGGGAATCCTTTCCCCTTTGCTTGTTTTTGTCAGGTTTGTCAAAGATCAGATGGTTGT
>CAUYLG010005784.1:0-14751 GCA_963573385.1 Cacajao melanocephalus | reverse complement strand
GCTTTCTATATGTTTATGTTGCTCTGTTTGCCATTACTATGTGAGTTTCTTTTTTTTTTTTTTTTTTTTTTTTTTGAGACGGAGTCTTGCTCCTTTGCCCAGACTGAAGTACAGTGGTGAGATCTCGGCTCACTGCAATCTCTGCCTTCTGGGTTCAAGAGATTCTCGTGCAGCCTCCTGAGTAGCTGGGATTACAAAGACACACCACCACGCCCACGCGCCTGACTAATTTTTGTATTTTTAGTAGAGATGGAATTTCACCAGGTTGATCAGGCTGGTCTCTAACTCTGGACCTCGTGATCTGCCTGTCTCGGCCTCCCAAAGTGCTGAGATTACAGGCGTGAGCCACCAGGCCCAGCCTACTACGTGAATTTCCTTAAGGCATGCACCATCTATTCTAATTTATCATCTCAGGAGCAGACACATACGTAATGGGTCCTCAATAATGAAGGTCCTAGCACATCAATAAAAATATGATGTGCTAGGAAAAAAATCAGTGTCTCAGGCTGCATGTTTATCACCAGGATTTTCAGGCACTAGTGTGGCTCTCTGGAACTTCTCACTAAGGTTATCTTCCATCTCTGATAATCTACTAACACACAGTAGATGTGACATGAGTTGAGGTGGCAACATCTCAGCCTGAGAGAATAAGAGAATTGACACTTGCAGAAAATATTTTTCATCAGGGTAATGCATGTGCTGTTTCAAATTTTTCAAATTGTATTCATGGCTTTCAATTATTTTCAATTTGTTACTCCTTATTCCCTAATGACTATAATAACTTTCTTGCTTAGGGGAATCAACATGTCTAAGAGATGTTTCTTGTTTCCATTAATCAAAAAGAGCTTTTAAATAGAAAATGATAAGTATTTTGGTCCACTGACCATACATCATCACATTGCACAATTCTTTCTTGACATTCTTGAGAAATATGTTCAGAAATCCAGTAACATGAGAGTGGACTGTCAAATAGTGTGTTTGCTAGTTAAGTGACTCCTATTCATGAATCTTGCAGCCTGGCGATCTAAATTTGTGCCAGGTGCTTAAATGCTCATTTGACCCTCACAGCAATGTGAAAGGAGTAATTATTATTACCTACATTCAAAATTGCTATATATCTTAGTTCTTTGAGTCCCTCACAAATAATTTTCACTGCAAATGTTAAGCCAGCAAATGTGAAGGCCATGCAGATCTTCCGATGGCAATACTCAGGGGCCATCTTATGCTTTAAGAATTCTCTATGGTCTAAAGCCTTTGCCTTTGTCTACAGAAAACGGAACAGGGAGTTTTTAATTGAGTCAAGCAGAGGACCAGGTTTATTTAAAAAATCACAAAACATTTAATCCACTAATCTTATACTTGTTAATTCCACCAATGATGATGTGAATTAACGTTACAATTAGCCTTTACAATTTTACAGATTTTATAATTTACAAATTTTATAATTTGTCTTTTCTGAAGGCCAAATTTCTTCTGCAAGAGGCACCACCGCAAGCAATAATGATCAGAAAGCTCAAGACAGATGAAAATTCAGTGTTCAAACAGTAACATTTTACATTTCTGGTCTTGGGATCAGAAACAGATCACTCTGCGTCACCCTTTTGGTTTGGTCTTATTTTGTCTTAAATCAGTAGGATTAAACTTCTCAAAACTAGGTCATGAATTTAAACTCTTTACCTCTTGAAAATTACAATCAGTACACTTTATTATGTATAAATTATACTTCAATTAAAAATGGAACTCTTGACCTCACAAGAGCAAAACATTACTTTTCTGGATAAAGTAGGGTGGGATACTGCAATTCTAAATTTGTTTTTTACTATAAACATGAATAAGCAAGTAATAGCTTTATTTAGAAATGTGAAATACATTCTGTTTATATGTTTTCAAATGTTCAAAGGGAAGCAAGATGCAGCCTTTTTCACTTCTCTGGAAAAGCAAGATGGGAAAAGGACAAAGTGCAGCCCTGAAACTACTCACAGTTTGAGTTAAGCAATTGCTAAGGAGGAGCAGGAGAACTTTAGTGAATTATAAACATGAATGAATCTTTTTCCAATTGGAGAGAAACCGTTTCAGGGCTTTGTGAACATCAGGGGAGTAGTTGATAACATGAAGTTTTACTTTATCATAATTATTTGTGGTTATGATCAGAAATGGTGAAGGAAGCAGAGAACTCTGTACTTAAAGCACACGCATGTGTGTTTTAAGAAGACAGAAAAAGGATATGAAAGGAGGAGGTTGGCCTCAGTGGCCTATAAGGTCTCTTCCAAATTATAAATTCTGTGAGTGCTATGAGGGTTAGACTTAGACATGTCAAAGAGAAGGAACCAAACAAAACCATAAACAAATAAAAACAAAACATCTAATAAGCTACAATTGGTAGAAAATAAGAGAAAAACTATTATCTCACAATATAATTCTTATATGCCTTATATCTTCATGGTAAACTTACCAGGTAAGTAAAATCATTCCTACTTTAAAAATATAGAAACTGCAGTTCAAGGAGATTAAATAATTTAGCCAAGTTTATCCAAACAGTGCGAGACAATACTGGTTTCCATCTGATATTTGCATGACTTCAAAGCCTGTCTTCTCACAGCTAATTCGATTTTGGCCCCCAAAGCCATTCTCAAATATGGGAAGTAATTTCAGTCTGTGTATTGCTTGCCTGTTATGTAGCCAACATGCACTCTGCCAGCAGATGACACACTGCAATGCAGAGGCTTCCAGGCAGACTGGATCATGGTGTTTTAGAAGTGTCTCAATCCTGTGTGTCTCTAACATGGAACATTATGGCTTTACTTTGCCAGCTGAATGCAGACATAGCAATGCTATAATCTAGAGAGGTGCAACTATAGACTATATGTCAAGAATATGAGATCGTGGGTATTTGTCATTTGTTGGATGCATAGTTTGCAAATATTATCTCCCATTCTCTAGGTTGTTTACTCTGTTGTTAATTTCTTTTGCTGTGCAGAGTCTCTTTAGTTTAATTAGGTTCATGCTCAACATCACTAATCATCAGAAAAATGCAGTTTGAAACCACAATGAGATACCATCTCACACCAGTCAGAATGGCTATTACTAAAAAGTCAACAAAATAACAGATGTTGGCAAGGATGTGGAGAAAGGGAACGTTTATACACTGTTGGTGGGAATGTAAATCAGTTTATTGCCTGTGGAAAGCAGCTGGAGATGCCTCAAAAACTAAAAATAGAACCATTATTCAATCCAGCAATCCCATTACTGGGTATCTACCCAAAGGAAAATAAATCGTTCTACCAAAAAGACACCTGCATTTGTGTGTTTATCACAGCACTATTCACAATAGCAAAACAATGGAATCAACCTAGGTACCTAACAGCAATGGATTGTGTAAAGAAAATGTGGTACATATATACCATGGGATACTACACAGCCATAAAAAAAGAATAAAATCATGTCCTCTGCAGCAACATGGATGTAGCTGGAGGCCATTCTCCTGAGTGAATTGAAGCAGAAATAGAAAACCAAATACTGCATGTTCTCACTCACACATGGAAGATAAACAATGGGTATACATGGACGTAAACAATATAACAGTAGGGATTCCGTGGAGGAGGGGACAAGGGTTGAAAAACTACTGATTGGGTACTGTACTAGGCTAGTCTGTTCTTATATTGCTATAAAGAAATGCCTGAGACTGGGTAATTTATAAGAAAAGAGGTTTAATTGGCTCATGGTTCTGCAGGCTGTACAGGAAGCATGGCTGGGAGGCCTCGGGAAACTTACAGTCCTAGTTGAAGGTGAAGGGGAAGCAGGCACATCTTACATGGTCATAGCAAGAGAAAGAGAGGAGATGGGGAACATATCACACACTTTTAAACAACCAGATCTTGTGAGAACTCTGTAATAAGAAAAGCATCAAATGAAGAAATCTACCCCTATGATCCAATCACCTACCACCAGATCCTACCTCCAATACTGGGGATTAAAATTTGATGTGAGATTTGGGCAGGGACACATATCCAAACCATATCAGGAACTATGTTCATTATTTGGGTGATGGGCACAATAGGTGTCCAGATGTCAGCCCTCAGAACTATGTAATATGTCCATGTTACAAATCTGCACATGCACTCCTTGAATCTAAAAACAACAAAATAATATGAGGTCTTTACCAATTAGCCTGTCCTGTTAATGTGTGGGGGCCACCTTCTTATATTACTACTCAGCATTGGGAATAACAGGCACAGGTGTGTGTCTGCAGCCTTAATATTTTGCTTTAGGGATAAAAACAATTATATATGAATATTCTTCTCTCTTTATTTATCTTAACATACATAATTCAAGTATTCCGTTGAAATTGCTCTTCTCAAAAAGAAAAGCAAGAGAAGGCTGGAGAACATTCACATTCCAATAACCACAGAGGCTCTAGGAACAAACAGCATGGTTGGAAATCAACCAGAGGGGACAAGGTCTTCCTAAATATTAAATCCATACAAACTCCATTACTTGCCATCACAACTACAATATTTCCCTTTAATACACAATTCTTTACTCCATAAAGTTTTTGTTTTTAAATTTCCCCATAATACCTTATCGTAACCTTCTCATATCTCTCAATCTTATAACATATTTTACAGGGTATTATACCTTTTACTAGAATCACATAATGTTTGCTTTAGGATTCTGACTTTGCTCAAATTAAGTAAGCAAGCCTTGGGCCAATTATTCTGCAACTAATAAATAGAACATGCATCCATTTATTCACTCACTGAACAAATATTTTCCAAAATCTAGTCTGTGCAAGTCCCTGTTCTGGCACCAGGGATACACTGGTGAACCAAACAAAGTCCATGGACTTTACATGATACAGGGGGCCTAGACAACAAGTAAATTCACACATGCACAATAAAATGTCAGTTAGCTGTAAGTGTCATGACAGAATAGCAATCCAGAAAAAGTTATGCAGGATGACAGAAAGTGCTATTTTAGGTAGCAGTTACAGAAAGCTTCTCTGAAAAGGTCATTAGAATATAGGTTTAGATTAAAATATAGGAATAACCAAACAATTATGAGGGGAAGAGCATTTCAGGCAGAAGAAACAACTACAAAGGCCTGAGGTCTGTTGCTAGTTGGCATTTTGGCTGACTCTCTACTATGACTAGAGAAAATAAAATCATCTATTAGACCTCTGATCCAAACTCAACATGAAGCTTTATTTTCCCACAGTAGATATATGTACAAACACAGAGGCAAATATGAACACATATGATTATTATAGTGTTACCGTTTGAGGGACTACAACACAAGGTAGTGTATTCATCCAAACCCTCATGTGTATATATGGAAAGAGATTTGTTATAAGGAATTGGCTCATGGGATTATGGAGGTTGACAAGTCCAAATCTGCAGTGTGGGCTGGCAGGCTGGAGATCCAGGAAAGCCTATAGTGCACACGAGGTCCAAAGGCAGTCAGCTGGAGAATTCCTCCTTGCTCATGGAGACTGATTTTTGTTCTCCTGTTTTCAACTGATTGAATGAGGACACTCACACATATTATGATGGGAATCTTCTTTACTCAGTGTTCACTGATTTAACTGTTAGTCTCATCCAAAAACACCCTACAAGTTGACACATAAAATTAATCATTGCAGGCAGTATGGCTTCTGGGGCAACAGGAGGGGAATGTGTGATGAGACCAGGCAGATGTGGGGAGGAGCATCCACTTGGTTACAGACACTCATTTGGAAGAGGGTAGCTGGGTGCTCACTCTCATTTTCAGACCAGTAAATGCTGGGTGTTCATTCACTCAGGCAGGTGGAGTTGGGAAATCTAAATGGTAGTATTGCTCTAAGAGAGATGTGTTCACATGTGGCAGGACCAAAGCCAGCTGGGTACGTTAATGGTCAAGCAGGAGGTGAGATGAAGTACCAGGACCCCTGTCACACCTACATGCCAGTCCTGTGCTCAGAGCCAATCCAGAGCTCAATGGGAGGAGGAAGGCACACTACTATTGAGGGTCCACTTAAAGGCCCAAGACTTACACTTTGCTCAACAAACCTCAGTCTAGTTGGCAGCAAAGGAGATGATGATGGTCAGGTAAGGTCTAGACCATGAAATCCAAGGTCCAGAATGCTTAAACTTGCATGTGGAACCATCTGTGAAGTTAGCTTTGATTAAATGGAGAAAACAGAGGTAGAGAAAATGAGAAGAGAGCTAATGTACCTATGTGCAAATTAGATGCATTCATTAATAGTTTTGTTCCTATGAAAATGTATATGCCTAGCAAAAGTAACCTTCTCTCATCACTACTGCTTAGGAAAACATTTGTCCACCAAAGTCTTCTGAGTCATTCTCACTTGAGTCATTCATTTTCAACACATAGAAAATGTCTTTATTCTACCAGCCAAAATCAACAAAAGACAGAGCCTAAAATTCTAGTTTTATTCACTTGGTGAAGATACTAGTAATTTGGGCCAATGTTTCCTAAAGGCAGATAAGAATTCACCATGCTTTATTTAACAAACTTGCAGAGAAATTTCTGGTTTACTTCTAGGACACACTGTATGAAAGAAACAATAAATCTAGTAAGCATCCATCTTAGCTGCTCAAAAAAAAAAAATCTGAGAGATTTATTTGTATAACTGAGCTTTTCAGGGAACTACTATTAATAGTGTAGTTGAGTCCTGCTATCAATCAAAGTATTATCCAAAAGTAAAGCATCTTTTAAATCAAAAGATAGTGTCTCTCTTTGGACAAGATCTACTTTCCTACTTCCAAGTACATGGCGATAAGTATGATGGATTGTTTAGGTGTTTAAAAAGTGGTTAAAAAGCTATTTTCAAAATAAACTCACTTGATTGAATGGTCCTTTCTCCACATTTAATTATGCACTCAAATACCTACCTTCTATAGCTTAGACAAGAAATATTAACAGATTAATAAAATGTAGAAAAGATCCTGTATTTTAAAATGTATCAAATACAATTATGTGCCCCATAATGGAACTTTAGTAAGTGACAGATAGCATATATGATGGTGCTCCCTCAAGATTATAATACTGTATTTTTACTGTATCTTTCCTATATTTATACATGTTTAAATAAGCAAACATTAACCATTGTGTTATAATGGCCTACAGGATTCAATGCAGTAACATGCAGTAGAGATTTGCAGCCTAGGAGCAATAGGATCTACTATTATATTAGTCTATTATCATACTGCTGTGAAGAAATATCTGAGACTAGGTAATTTGTAAAGAAAAAGAGGTTTAATGGACTCACAGTTTCACATGACTGGGGAGGCCTTACAATCATGGTGGAAGGAGAAGAAAAAGCAGAGACACATCTTACATGGTGGCAGGCAAGAGAGTGTGTGCAGGGGAACTGCCCTTTATGAAACCATTGGATCTTGTGAGACTTATCTACTATCATGAGAATAGTATGGGAAAAACCTGCCCCCCGTGATTCAATTACCTCCCACTTGGTCCATCCCATGACACAGGAATTATGAGAGCTACAGTTCAAGGTGAGATTTGGGTGGGGATACAGCCCAACCATATAATTCTGCCCCTGGCTCCTCCCAAATCTCATGTCCTCACATTTTGAAATCAAACACGCCTTCCCAACAGTCCCCCAAAGTCTTAATTCATTTCAGCATTAACTCACCTACGAGCCTGTAAAATAAAAAGCAAGCCAGTTACTTATTAGATACAATGGGAATTCAGGCATTGGGTAAATACACCCATTTTAACAGAAAGAAATTGGTCAAAATGAAGGTGCTACATACCCCATGAAAGTCTGAAATCCAATAGGGCACTCATTAAAGTTTCAAAATGATCCCCTTTGATTCCATGTCTCACATTCAGGTCATGCTGCTATAAGAGGTGGGGTCCCAGAGCCATAGGCAGCTCCACCCCTGTGGCTTTGCTGGGTACAGCGCCCCCCCCGGCTGTTTTCATGAGCTGGCATTGAGTGTCTGTGGCTTTTTTTAAGTGCATATTGTAAGCTGTCAATGGATCTATCATTCTGGGGTCTGGAAGACAGTGGCCCTCTTCTCACAGTTCTACTAGGCAGTGCTCCAGTGGGGACTCTGTGTGGAGGCTCTGACTCCACATTTCCCTTCTGCACTGCCCTAGCAGAGATTCTCCATGAGGGCTCCACCACTGCAGCAAACTTCTGCCTAGACATTGAGGCATTTTTAAATCTATGAATGTTCCTAAACCTCAATTCTTGCCTTCTGTGAATCAGCAGGCCCAACACCATGTGTAAAACACCAACACTTGGGCCTTGCATCCTCTGAAATAATGGCCTGAGCTATATCTTGGCCCCTTTTAGCCACTACTGGAGCTCAAGCAGCTGGGATGCATAACACCATGTCCCAAAGCCGCAGAGAGCAGGGGGACCCTGGGTCCAGTCCAGGAAATCATTTTTCCCTACTAGGCCTCTAGGCCTGTGATGGGAGGGGCTGCCATGAAGGTCTCTGACAGATCCTGGGGACATTTTCCCATTGTCTTGGCAATTAACATTTGGCTCCTCTTTACTTATGCAAATTTTTGCAGCAAGCTTGAATTTCTCCCCAGAAAATTTTCTTTTCTGATGCATCATCAGGCTGCAAATTTTGCAAACTTTTATGCACTGCTTCCTCTTGAATGCTTTGCCACTTAGAAAACTTTTCCCCCAGACACCCTAAATCATCTCTCTCAAGTTCAAAGTTCCACAGATCTCTAGAACAGGGGCAAAATGCTGCCAGTCTCTTTGCATAGCAAGAGTGACCTTCACTCCAGTTTCCAACAAGTTTCCTGTCTTCACCTGAAACCACCTCAGCCTGGACCTTATTGTCCATATCATTATTAGTATTTTGTTCAAAGTCATTCAATAAGTCTCTAAGAAATTCCAAACTCTCCCACATCTTCCTGTCTTCTTCTGAGCCCTCCAAACTTCTCCAGCCTCTGCCTGTTACTCAGTTCCAAAGTTGCTTCCATATTTTGGGGTATTTTAATAGCAGTACCCTACTCTACTGGTACTAGTTTACTGTATTAGTGCATTTTCATACTGCCATGTAGAAATACCTGAGACTGAGTAATTTACAAAGAAGAAGAAGTTTAATAGATTCACAGTTCCACATGGCTGGAGAGGCCTCACAATCATGGTGAAAGGAGGAGCAAAGTCATGTCTTACATGGTGGCAGACAAGAGAGCATGTGCAGGGGAACTGCCCTTTATAAAACCATCAGATCTTCTGAGACTTATCCACTATCACAAGAACAGCACTGGAAAAACCTGCCCCCATGATTCAGCTACCTCCCACTGGGTCCCTCCCACAACACTTGGGGATTATGGAAGCTACAATTCAAGATGAAATTTGGGTGAGGACACAGCCAAACCATATTAACTATATAGCCTGGGTATGTAGTAAGCGGTCTGTCATCTAGGTTTGTGTAAGTCCACTCTGATGATAGCACAAGGACAAAAATCACCTAACAACACATTTCTTAGAACATATTCTTGTCATTAAGCCACACATGACTGTATCTTTATTTTTCTGAATTCAGACATCCATACACCTATTTTCACTGTTTCATGACATTGAAAATGTATCTTTAAAAGGACTGCTTTTTATCAACTTACACCTCTTCAATATATATAAAAGAGAAGGAAATTGTCATAATTCATATGAGTATTACAATTATATTAAGGAGTGAAAACCCAACACATTAATTGCTAGTTGACAGTTATTTCTTTCCTGGAAAATTCCTCTGAGAACTTTAAGAGTTCACACAGCAGGAAAAAATAGGGTAAGATTGTTTCTCCCACAACTCTTGACATTCAATTATTTCTATGTAAAGACATTTAGCACATAGTCAGGACCTAAATCTATAAAAGTCAGAAGAATGACCCAAATTATCCAGAAAAAAAAAAAAAAGACTAGTGTGAACTGGAATGGACAGGAAATCCCAGCATTCCTTTCAATGAGTCACTTTTTAATACAGAATACCAAAGTTCTCCTGTTGTGAACCAAGTTAAGCCATTTTCCATTTTTACCATCTGAAAAGGACCAAAGCCTCTGGCCATGAGTCAAATAAGATATAAGAATGAAAGAAAATCTTAAACAAAATTCTGCTGGAATAGAAACATTTATTAGCAAGCAGATACAAAAAGTCCTATACCACCTGCTCTTGTAAGGTCAAGGAGTCCCTGCTCTGCTTTCAGGCTCTCGTATAAGAATCCTGCATGACAGATTCACTCTGAGATTGCCGGTACTCTGAGGCAGGACCAGCTCACCTATGACTCGGATCTGAACTCCAGCTCTATAAGGCTGCTGGGCCTTCCTCTTTTAAAGGCTATGGTGCCTGTACACTCTTGCTAGTCAATTGCTTTGTTTGACCACTACTTATTTCAATAATACAAGATTATTTTCTAACAAGCCTCCTACTGAAGAACATACTCTGGGATGGATTGATTGGAAGTGCTTGTGCAGACTCTGTGATGATTCATTTCATGTGTCATTTTGGCTAGCCTAAGCAGTCCAGTGGTTTGGTCAAATGTCTGTCTAGATGTTACTGTGAAGTTATTTTTTAGATGTGATTAACATTTGTAATTAATAGACTTTAAAGATTACCCTATATAAAGTGAGTGTGCCTCATCCAATCAATTGAAGGTCTTAAAAGCGAAGACTGAAGTTTCCCGAGGAAAAAGTAATTCTGCCTCAAGACTGCAACACGGAGTCCCTGCCTGTCTGAATTCCCAGTCTGCCCTAAAAATTTGCCAGCCCCCACAATCATGTGAGCCAGTTCCCTAAAATTTCTCTTTCTCTCTCTCTCTCTCTCTCACACACACACACACACACACACACACACACACACACACACATATAAAGGTTTTGTTTCTCTAAATAATCTAGATTAATTTAGATCCTAAAGGAGCACAGAATTGATTTGGGTACTTCACATGCTAGCTAACTGCCTCTAAAGTGTATGTTAGAGATAACTTATTTCACACACTTTCAGCATATTGTTAAAGTAAACGACTCGGCAGATAATGCACCACGTCATTGTGTGTGTTTCTTCCCTCATTGTGTCTTGTATTTCGTTTTTTGGCCTCATTTCAAATTGAGAATTAAGTAGATACAGCGATAATTTCTCCTCAATATATCTTTACAGTTATGTTTGTGTAGTCACCGAAAGATGTACTCAAGAACTTGGAAGCTTGCTACAGCAATAATAAGTATGTGAAGAGTATATAAGGTGAATATTTGGCTTTTTTATGGAGAAGCTGCCATTTAATATAGCAAAGAGTAAGCTCTTCTAGGTGAAATGCTCCTCTGGATATTATAGCATCTCATGAATGGCCTTGGAGCTGCCTCTCATGTTATTGAGAGTCCTCAGAGCCACATTCATTACTGTAGGGATAAAAAGCCATGCTTGTTTATAATTATAGCTTCTACTCTACTCTTGGTATCAAAAATATCATACTCAGAAACCAGAATGAGAAGGAACTCTCCATTTGTTTCTGGTTCTGAACACTCATTGTAGTCACTCTACTGCAGCTTACTGGAAAACGTCTAAAACTAGAGATAAATGGTTCCAAAGACACTTTTGTTTAGGTGACTCTTTAAAAAGTGATATCTCCAAGGAGTTTTGTGTTGTTTTTGAAAGCAGAAATATGCAAGTAAGAAAATGTTCAAACACTGCACTGAAGTCCACTAATTTATCTACCACCTTCAAATATCAACATAGCTAAAAAATGTCACATGGAACACCAATCCCAAAAGATGCCTCTAGAAAAATGGGTTATAGAATCAAGTTGATTTTAGAAATGCTTTCACTATACATGCCCCTACCTCCATCAGAAATGTACAAAGCAGAGAGCACAGTGAAGGCCCTGTGAAACCCTTCAGTTAAAAAGAATCTGCTTACCTTTGTTAAATTTAGTGGTTCTAAAATATATTTGATAACAAAATACTTTGGAAAACTTTCCTTAACAGTCCATAAAATGCTGGAACGTACTTTGAAAAATGTTGACATAAACTATTCCAGACAGAATGAGGTTAAAAAAGAAAAGTTTCCACATTAGGAGATTTTATAACTTCTCTGAAGAAGTCATCTCAGTATCTGGCAGACAGAAAATCTTTTCTGTATCTGAGATAAATCTTCCATGCATCATTTTAAACATTTCCTTCTATTTAGTATTCATGGAAAAGAAGAACAGCTGGTCAACATTTTCTATATAAGAAATCATGATTCACTTAGATTCCTTTATTAAGATATCCATCTACCTTCTTTGCCACAATGGGAATAAGTACAATGATTGAATCTTTATTTTTCAATATTATTATTATTTTACAGATGGGGTCACCCTATATTGCCCAGGTGATCTCAAACTTCTGTCTTCAAGCAATCCTCCCACTTTGGCCTCCCAAGTCACTGGGATTACAGGTGTGGGCCAACATGTATAGCTGAATCTTCCTTAGACATTTATCTTCCATAAGTGTTAACTATCTTTGTTACCCTACTCGGAGCCATCTACTTTTTCCATTGCCTTTTTAAGTCAGTCAGATCATAAATTTACATACTCCTCTCTGGATCCAAGATGGCAAAATAGGAACAGCTCCAGAGTGCAGTTCCCAGCAAGAATAATGCAGAGGGTGAGTGCCCATCGCATTTCCAAACAAATCTTCACTGCCCACAGACTGGGAGATTCCAGGGCTGAAAAGTGCCATGAGTTTTCAGCATGGCGGTTTCAGCCAGTGCCAGGTGGGCACACAGAAAATCACACAAATCTGGGCAGCCATTTCAACTGGCACCTGGAATGCCTGGGAGACAGAGCCGCCCATTCAACTGAAAGGGAGGGGGCAGAGACAGGGAGCCAGGTGACCTGGCTTGGTGGGTAACACCCCCACAAAACAACCCATCTGAAACACTCTGGATTGAGAGTTTTGCAGAAGCGCAGCTGGACCCAGGAAGGTCCAGCTCAGTGAGGGGAAGGGCGACCACCACCACCAAAGCAGTCCGCCGCTACTGAGGCAGTTCACACAGCAGCTGGGCAGAGCCTGAAGCAGCTCAGCAATGCCCCTGCTGGCAGACTGTGACTAGGCTACTCCGTGCAGGGCAGGGCATCGATGAAAAAAGGCAGCAGCATGACAGGAACTTATAAAGAAAGCCGACCTTCCTAGGACAGAGAACCTGGGAAAAGAGGCGGTTATGAGTTCCACTGCAGCAGACTTAACAGTACCAGACCAGCAGCTCTGCATAGAACAATGGAGCTCCCAGCACAGCACTTGAGCTCTTATAAGGGACAGGCTGTCTGCTCAAGTAGCTCCCTGACCCCTGTATACCCAAAGAGACACCTTATAAAGGAGAGCTCAGGCCAATATCTGGCAGGTACCATACTGGGACAAAGATAACAGAAGAAGAAACTGGCAGCAACTCTTACTGTTCTGCAGCCCCCGTGGGTGATCCCTAGACAAGCAGGGTCTGGAGTGGACTTCCAGCAGTCCTGCAGCAGTGGAACCTGTTAGAAGGAAAACTGAGAAACAGAAAGAAATAACTTCATCATCAACAAAAAGGATGTCTACTCAGAGACCCCATCCGAAAGTCATCAACTACAAAGACAATGGGTAGATAAAGCCACTAAGATGGGAAGAAACCAGCACAAAAAGGATGAAAACACCCAAAACCAGAATGCCTCTCCTCCTCCAAAGGATCACCACTCCTCATCAGCTAGGGATCAAAGATGGATGGAGAATGAATCTGATGAACTGACAGAAACAGGCTTCAGAAGGTGGGTAATAACAAACTTCTCAGAGATAAAAGAACATGTACTAACCCAATGCAAAGAAACTAAGAACCTAGAAAAAAGGTTAGATAAGATGCTAACTAGAATAAACAGCTTAGAGAAGAATACAAACGACTTGATGGAACTGAAAAACACAGCATGAGAACTTCACAAAGCATACACAAGTTTCAATAGCCAAATCCACCAAGCAGAAGAAAGGATAACAGAGATTGAAGATCAACTCAATGAAATAAAATGAGAAGGCAAGACTAGAGAAAAAAAGAGTGAAAAGAAATGAACAAAGCCTCCAAGAAATATGGGATTATGTGAAAAGACCTAATCTATGTTTGATAGGTGTACCTGAATGTAACGGAGAGAATGAATCCAAGCTGGAAAATGCTCTTCAGGATACTATCCAGGAGAACTTGCCCAACCTAGCAAGCCAGGCCAATATTCAAGTCCAGGAAATACAGAGAACACCACAAAGATATTCCTCAAGAAGAGCAACCCCAAGGCACATAATCGTCAGATTCACCAGGGTTGAAATGAAGGAAAAACTGCTAAGGGCAGCCAGAGAGAAAGGCTGGGTTACCCACAAAGGGAAGCCCATCAGACTCACAGTAGATCTCTCGGTAGAAATCCTACAAGCCAGAAGAGAGTGGGGGCCAATATTCAACATCCTTAAAGAAAGGAACTTTCAACCCAGAATTCCATATAGAGCCAAACTAAGCTTCATAAGTGAAGGAGAAAGAAAATCCTTTATGGACAAGCAATTGCTGAGAGATTTTGTCACCACCAGGCCTGCCTTACAAGAGCTCCTGAAAAAAGCACTGAACAAGGAAAGGAACAACCAGTACCAGCCACTCCAAAAATGTACCAAATGGTAAATAGCATCGACACAATGAAGAAACTGCATCAACTAACGGGCAAAACAGCCAGCTAGCATCAAAATGGCAGGATCAAATTCACACATAACGATATTAAACTTAAATG
>CAUYLG010005783.1:0-58190 GCA_963573385.1 Cacajao melanocephalus | reverse complement strand
CAGCGCCAGCCCCGCATTAAACGCACTGAACGCGCCCAACTCACAAAAGACGCCGCCGCCGGGTCGCTCCCGCGCCCGCCACGCCCCCCCGAAGCCCCGCCCCGACGCCCCGACGCCCCGACGCCCCTCCCCGTCCCGACGCCCCTCCCCGTCCCGCCGCCGCGCCGGGTCTTTCTCCCGCGCGCGTCCAGTTCCGCTACTCCGCCCTGCCGGCATCCCCTAGCTAGCAGAGGCCCCGGACGGCATGGGGACCGCCTCCTCGCTCGTGAGCCCCGCGGGCGGGGAGGTGATCGAGGACACGTACGGGGCGGGCGGCGGCGAGGCCTGCGAGATCCCGGTGGAGGTGAAGCCCAAGGCCCGCCTGCTGCGCAACTCGTTCCGCAGAGGCGCGGGGGCGGTAGCGGGGGCCGGGCCCGGGTCGCTGCCCCGCGGGGCGGGCGCGGGCGGGCTGCTGGGGGCCAGCTTCAAGTCCACCGGATCGTCGGTGCCCGAGCTGGAGTACGCGGCGGCCGAGTACGAGCGGCTCAAGAAGGAGTACGAGATCTTCCGCGTCAGCAAGAACCAGGAGTTGTTGTCCATGGGCCGCCGCGAGGCCAAGCTGGACACGGAGAACAAGCGGCTGCGGGCGGAACTGCAGGTGACGCGCGCCGGGACACCCCTGGGGGGCGCGGCCGTCCTGCCCCCGCTCCAAACCGAGCGGCTTTGAAAGTTCGGCGGAAACCGGTCATTTTAATTTGAGAGGCCATAGTCTCTTCGAGTCTAAAATGATTCCTTAACTCCCTCCCCTTTTTCTGTCTCTGTTGTTTTTGAAGACATGGTCTCGCTGCGGTGGGACGATCGCGGCTCACTGCAGCCTGGAACTCCTGCGCTCAGCGATCCTCCCGTCTCTGCCTCCTGAAATGCTGGGGTTAAAGGAGTGAGCCACCGCGCCTAGTCCCCGCTTTTCTATTTCTGTCGTTAAGACACCTAGAAAAAATTAGCCCGGAAGTGTCCTGAGGAGGCAAATGCCAATCTCCAGCGCCACTCCCGCCCCCGCCCCCTCAGAAGGCCGGTGACACCTGTTGAAGCAGCTCAACAAACTCTTCCTACGAGTGTTACCTCCCTCCCCACCATAAAAATTTTAGGTGGGGCTCCAAGGTGGGGCTCCTGTCTTGGTTTCTTTGTGAAGTTTCATCGCTCTTGCATTTTAATAGTCTTGACCTTAAATTTTCTGGAAGCCTTCTGATTCTCACCATCTTAACTGCTGTGATTGAAAACCTTCTCTAGATATAGTCAAATTTCCTTGGTTCATTTGATTAATTTACTCTAAAAGCAATTGTATGCACTCCATGTGTAGCAGGTCTGTTACAATTCGTTAAAATAGTATATAAAGCAAGAGATCGCTTTTCTCTGAGCAAAGCTGTAAGACTTTTTGCCATCAGTTTGGGGCCCCTCTGATCGTTGTTTTGCTTGTTTATTCTTTACTGTGGAAGAGACTTTTAGGCAGCCTAAGAGTTCCTGGGGTCATTAGTAGGGGTGAAATAAATACCTCAGACTGATTTTTCTAAAAGAAAAATGCTTCCTGTCTTCAAATCTACACATTCTTCTAGTGCGGGTTTTTTTTTGTTTTTATTTTTAAACTCCCTCATTAGCTGTTGTGTAATTATTGTGGTCTGGGAAGGAGTCCGTGTAGCAGTTTATCTCCGGTCTGATAACAGTTTTCCTACTGGGCAGCCTTAATGCACTTGCATTTATAAAATGGACTTGTGCATTTCAAATATCTGATTTCATGTGTCCAAGCCACTGCGCAACAGACACTGCACGTTGGAAACAACTGTGAGGTGGCAGGTGAAAAAGGCCAAACCAAGCAGGGCGGAGTGCAGTAAGGGTTGGCAAGTGTCACAGTCCCGGGTTACTCCTGTTACCAATCCTGATTCCCTGTGAAACATATTGGTTTCTTGCTCACGTATCTCTGCATAAAAAAACTCTTCCAGATTTATTTCATTCATTCAGTCAGACAGTTACTGGAGACCTGCAGTGTACCAGGCACTGTGAAGTATTCGAGAGATGATGAAATGAATAAGACATAGTGCCAAGAGGCACACAGTCTCCTAGAACTAATTATCCTTCAAGTTAAGCCTTATAAAATTAATTTTTACTATCACAAAGATGGAAAAGGCATAAGGAAGTTTAAGAGCTGAAGCCATGTTTCAAAAAAAGTTAATTTCCATTGAAAGCTTCATGTTGAAGTCTCTATTTGTTGTAGTTCTATAGTTCAAGCATGCTTGCATTTTTTTCCCATTATGTTTTGAGTAAAATGGCAATGTGAAGTTCCTGGTAATTGGTAAAATAATAAGTAGACTTAAAATTTTAAGATATGTAACATATATGTAAAAACGTAAAATTTGGGAGCAAGACTATTTTTATTAGGAAATAACAAGGTAAATTATTCTAGGCACTTCAAAAAACTTATCAGAAGATACTTCGAGAAAAAGAAAGTGCTTTAGAAGCAAAATACCAAGCAATGGAGAGAGCGGCCACGTTTGAACATGACAGAGATAAAGTTAAAAGGCAATTCAAGGTAAATTCCTTACATTTTTACCGCCAAAGTGAAATGGAATAAAACTGTATTTTAAAACCATATATAATATATAATGCGACGAATAAGTGGAAGTAAATCATGTAGGATTCATGAAAGTCGTAAGAATTAGTGTAGAGCACTTTGACATTTTTGAGTTGGACATGGTAAACTTTAGATAGTTGCAGAGAAAAACGTATGAAAGTGAACATTTTAATAGTAATTTTGAAAAAAAAGAAAAGCATTTCTGTATGGGGAAGAACCATTTGGAAATGTTTAGGGAGGCTGTATTATTGGTATTTATTGGGGGAGACAAATTTCCTAAACATCATGCAGCACACATGACGGATCCACACCACAGACATGCATCCTGCTGGAATTCCAGTGGCTTCCAGTTGCAAAACAGTAAGTTAAAGGTACTGGGACATTCACCCTACAAAAGAGGATATCAAGGACCAAATGAATATTGGTTTTATGAATGAAATATTTTCCCCTTAAAGTTGACGACACAACTTTTTGATTATGAAAAAGCTCTCAAAATTAAAATACTCTTTTAAAGATTTTTAGAGAGACCAAAGAAAATGAAATTCAGGACTTACTGAGGGCCAAGAGGGAGTTGGAGAGCAAACTTCAAAGGCTACAGGCTCAGGGTATCCAAGTATTTGATCCTGGGGAGTCTGATTCAGATGACAATTGTACAGATGTCACTGGTAAGTGTATATCCAATTTCTATTTTGAGCGTTCAGCATAGCTCTAATTACATGTAGAGCCAACTTTGAATTCTGCTAGATTTCTTTTACTTAGCTATGTTAGGTCATTGCTTTAACTACTGTTGCAAATAGAGTTGTGCGTTCTCTCTGTCTGTCAGCTGCTAGGACACCTCTTCTCCACAAAACGTATGAATTTGGGGACTGAAGTTCCTTTAGCCTTGTCTCTCTGCCAATCCTAACCCATAAACTTTTATTCTCTGGACTAGGATAGCTGCCCCAACTCCCACCAGTACATCTGCATTTCAGCTATGGGAAAGAAGGAAGAGGAGAGCACATTCCTTTCCCAGAAAGCACACCCTGAGAGATCACTTCTTAAGTCCCATTAGTCAGAACTGTACCTGGGAAGACTGGAAAGTGTAATCAGCAGCCAGGCAGACATGTGTCCAACTAAAATGTGGGGTTCTGTTACTAAAAGAAGAGGAAAATGGATATTGGAGTTAGTAGTCTCTGGCAATGTTATTTCTTTACATAATGATGTATTCTTTGCACCTACTGTTTAGAAAACATGTGTTACAGTTCAGTGAGTGGTTTCCAGTATAACTTTGTGAACTATACAAAAAGCATTTGTTTTATAATTAAACATATAAAATATGTTTTTCTGAAAATAGAAGCTTGAAATCACAGAATGAAAGGGTTTATATATTCTAAAAAAAAATTAATAAAGTATGATTGATAATGGAAAAAGAAAAATTCTATTTAAATTGCAGTGGAAAATGTAGTCACTCTCATTTATAATGAACTGCAAGTATATTCTCACAAGTGGATGCATTTTGGAGTAAAATATGGTAACTGACAGTTCTTCTTAATTTTCATTTTAGTATCATTGGAATCTGACCAAAGTCCTGGGATTTTTATTGCTAACTTTTGAGGGAAAAAAATGAAATGATTCTTCATGGCCGAGAGTAACTGAGAAAATGCTTTTTTATACCCCAGCACAAGTCTTAGTAATTATTTTAATATTGACATATTCAAATGTACAGTGTTTCAAAACTATTGTAATTGTCTTAGCAAGTTAGAAACGAATTCTTTTCTAGGTCTTTCTTCTTCATATTTCGATGTAAACGTGACGAAGGAACACTTGAGGGAATGTCACCCATTTGAGATTCAAAAAGCTACCAATAGTAAGCTCAGTTTTGTCAGAGATTTTGCCAGAGAGTTGGCTCAGATAACAATAACAATTTACTTATAGTTATCAAGTAAAGAAAATTATGTCTATGTATATTTATAATACAGATTTTCTGATAAATATAAATATAATTATAAATTATATTTATAATTATATTCATAATTATATTTACCAGGATTATGTTCTATTTATAATTATATTTATAATTATATTTACCAGAATATTTATATAATTTATTAGGAAAACATCATGTTCATAAGTAGCTATTGATTCAGATATTAATTTTGTTGCTCTAGGAGGTTGAGAAGGATGTACTCCCTGCTGCAAAGAGTTTGTATCCTAATAAATTATGAATATTAATTACTAATGTGCTAGTAACAGACTGCCTTTGACGTTTTTTTCCTTCAGATTTTGATACCTAAACAGTACAGTTAGAAATTTTTTTTAGAATTTTTTTTGTAAGGTGTTTTTAACTGCCCTCTTACTGTAATTTCTTTTTATTGTATTCTTGTTTCTTTTCATCTTTCTCTTTTTAATCCACTCTTTGAATTTGAGATGATAACCAGAATTATGTTATCAGTACCTTAGAACTTTGCCAAAAGTCGATGGCAAAGTATTTTCAAAATCATTGTTTGAATATTTTAATACTTTTAAAAATTAGATATCCTATTTTGTATATGTGATGAGTTTTTGAACATTCTATAAGTTAGCTTTCACAAGATAAAAATCTCTTGGTTAACAGCTGCTGGAACCCAATGTGAATACTGGACTGGCAGAGCCTTGGGAAGTGAACCTTCCATAGGAAGCATGATCCAGCTTCAGCAGTCCTTCAGAGGCCCTGAGTTTGCCCATAGTTCTATAGATGTGGAAGGACCCTTTGCAAATGTTAACAGAGGTAACACATGCTGTTTGTCAATTACTTGCCTAGTGGTAGTGACTGTTCATGTTTTATAATCTTGCACTAGAACTATTAATACCATTAGCAAACCATGAAATTTGTGTTCCTAGTGCTTTCCATTGACAAACTGTCATACAGTAGGGCTATCACTAACAAGGAAGGATAAGGTTACATAATTCATTTGGGGATTAGATGGTACTCCAGCCACCCTGGCCAGCCAGGTTCTAGTAACTGTGTTCTGGTCTGAATTCTCCAGTGTTTTAGTTGAGCAGCAAATCTAATGTAGATTAACTGAAAAGCAGTAGGTTTTAGTCTTTCCCTCTGCTTCTTTGATGGTACTGAAGATTAGAGCAGGTTATGGAGCAAAATATCAAAAAGTCATTTTAGGTAATATAGTACAGTTGTCTCTCTATATCCACAGATCCACTCAACCACTGATCAAACATATTTGGAAAAATAACAATGAAAATAACTATACAGCAATAAAAATAGAAATAAGAAATAATACAGTATAACAACTACTTACATAGCATTTACATTGCATTAGGTATTATAAATAACGAGATGATTTAATTAAAGCAGGAGTATCCAGTCTTTTAGCTTCCCTGGGGCACATTGAAAGAAAGAGAATTGTCTTGGGCCGCACATAAAATATGCTAACACTAATGATAGCTGATGAGCTAAAAAAAAATTGCAAAAAAGTCTTATAATACTGTGTTGGGCTGCAAAGCCATCCTGGGCCACCTGAGCCTCATGGGCTGCAGATTGGACAAGCTTGATTTAACGGATATGGGAGGATGCGTGTGGTTTATATGCAAACACCACATGATTTTGTATAAGGGACCTGCGCATCTGTGGATTTGGTATTTGAAAGGAGGTACTGGCACCAGTCCTCCATTGATAATGAGGGAAAACTGTATTCTTACTCAAAATAATATTTTCATTATTTTTATATAACATAGTGCCCAGAATAGCTCTAAGATCTGTTCAGAATTTCAAAATCAGTGCAGACCTAAGAAGTTATAAGTAGTTCTACTCTTTTTCCTTAAAACCATACAATTATTTCTCTATCAGCAAAATGAAAATCATGTTTAAAATTGTGCTTCTTGAATTATCCAAATACATTTTAAATTTTTATTCTCACTAAATATAGTTAGCATAAGGCTACTTTTCATTTTATGCCATTCTTGAGCTTTATTTTGACTCAGTATATTTCAAGAATAATAAGAAAGTAAAGCTACAGATCCTCCTGGGAATGTAGGCTGACTTTAAGTAACAAACTAATTGAATAACTCATGTAAAATTTTTTCATGACACTTGACTGGAACCACTGGTGCCTCAGGGAAGACCACTGGTGACATTCATTGCTTCAAGTCCTAGGATAGGATTTGAGTTTAGAAAACTAATAGCCTTCTAATATATTACTCTAGAAGCTGTGGCAGTATTAACATGTGAGGTCAGATTCCATTCTGTGATGCCTGTTATGCTTTTTTAAACTTTTTTAGAATGATCAAATGTGTTTTGGTAATTTTTCATGAACTTGAGAAATTTTATTTTCAGATGATTGGGATATTGCTGTAGCTAGTTTATTACAAGTTACCCCTCTGTTTTCACATTCTCTGTGGAGTAACACTGTCAGATGTTACCTCATTTATACAGATGAAACCCAGCCTGAGATGAATCTTTTCCTTAAGGTGAGGATATTTATAAATTCTGTATCTGCCAATTTAAAATATAAGTTAATATTATATTCTGTTTCTGATACTACTATATCTAAACCAGATAGTTTCTTACTACTAGATTATATGTCTTAAAGTAACAGGAAGCATCTTGGGCTTTTTTTTTTTTTTTTAATGAAAGAAAGAAAGAGGAAGAAAAAGGGGGAGAGAGAACAAGAGTCTTGCTCTCTTGCCCAGGTGGGAATGCAATCTAAAAATAGGTATTAAAGACCTCTTTTATGCCAATAATTGTGCTTAAGAACGGAGACAGGAAGGAATAAGGGAAGAAAATAACAAACAGCCAACCAATATTTCATTTGAATCTGTGAAATACTATGCAATTGCTGAGGAGCGATTTACTTCCAATTAATGTGGTCACTTTTAGAATAGGTGTAATATAATACTGAGAAAAATGTATGTTCTATACATTACAAACAGAGGCTCTGGGTCAGGATGGTCTGGATGTGAATTCTAGTTTTGCCACTTTCTCACTTTGTGACTTTGGTTGAGTTAATTTGACTCTATTATTCTTCAGGATCATCATTTATTAAATGGGAAGAGTCACAGTGCCTGCTTGTCTGCCCTTCTCTCTGTAAATTCCATTTGTGTGATTTTCTTTTCTGCTCTTTGAAAATGTCAAGCCAGTCGTACTTCAGGGCTTTTGCATTCATTCTTCCATCCATCTTGAAACCCCTTTCTCCATATCTCCTCTCATCCCACTAATGAATGGGATTAGTGCTCTTAGGAAAGAGTCCCCTGAGAACCCTCTCACTTCCTTTCTACCAAGTGAGGATACAAGAAGTCAGCCATCTGCAACCTGGAAGGGGGCCCTTACCAGAACCCAACCATGCTGGCACCGTGATCTTGGACTTCCAGCCATCCAAGACCATCCCTGATCATCTGCTCCAGATAAGCTCCTCCCCTCCAAGTCTTATTTGATGATATTTATTTCCTTCACTGCACTCCTAGAAATCTGTAATCACTTATTCAGTTGTTTGGTCATCACACTCTTTTCCTATAGAAATTTGAAATCTCTGAAGACAGAGTCATTTTGCAGCCTGCCCAAGCTCATATATATTAAGTGTAAGAATGATTAACATTTACTGAGTCCTTAAACACTTGCATGATTCTAAGTGGCTTTTAATATCCCTCCCATTCTCACCGTCACCCAAGGGGTTGTTTTGTTATTATTGTGACTAGCATGATTATATTTATTATTCCCATTGTATAGATGAGATAATAGGCCAGACCTGCCCAAAGCCACACTGCTACTGAGTGGCACAGGTGAAATTCTGACGCAAGAAGTTCGATTCCAGAGCCTAAGCTGCTATCCACTATTCACATTCATATAACAATCCACGATCATCTTTACATAGAGAATGAATGAAAAAGTGATTATATCAAGAAAGACTGGGTGTCCTAAGATCCAGATGGTCTTTTCTGAATTCCCAGATGTTATAGACCAAATGTTTTGTCCACTCGAAATCTGTATGTTGAACTCCTAATTTCCAATGTCATAGCATTAGGAGGTAGCACCTATGGGAGGTAATTGGGTCATGATAATGGAACCCTCATGAATGGGATTGGTGCCTATATAAAAGGGGCCCCTGAGAACTCTCTCACTACCTTTATACCATGTGACAATACAACGAGAAATTGGCCAACTACAGTCTGGAAGGGGGCCTCACCGTAAACTGACCATGCTGGCACCCTGATCTTTGACTTCCAGCCTCCAGACCTGTGATAAATACATATCTGTTGTTTTTAAGCCACTCAGTCTATGGTGTACCTTGTTATAGCAACCCAAACTAAGACAGCATCCACATCTACTTGGGTTGAAGAAATTCATTAAGAAGAACTGGCTTGGGAAGGCTCAGGCACCAAGTGGTCCCAGGGCTTTGGGTCCTTTCACTTTCCTAGGACAGCACACCCACACGGCTCAGACTCATTAGGGCCAAATCAACACCTTGTAATGGGACAGATTATGATTCCTGTAAAGAAGTTGCAATGTTAATGATTGGGCAGTGGTTCCTCTGGGGGTTGACTATTTATAAAATGGTATTAGATTTCTCACATCCTCAATTCAGAGTCGCCCTGGGAAATTCGTAATCCTTGCTCCTTATGATCTCAAGATGTGTGGCAGCAGAGCATCAGAGGTTGCCTCCAGGCTTTCTTCTTTCTCCCTTTGCCTCTTAGGTATTCTCTGAACACAGCAGGATTCAGGAACCATGTGAGTTTTTGTGCTCATGTGTAGCAGAGCCAGTTTTATTATCTTATCACAGTTCCTTCCTGAAATTTTAATAGAATACAAGTCTGAACACTATGAGTGAGGCCTGGGAGGGTTATCTCTTTTTACTCTCATGTCTCGACAATTTTATTTCAATAGTAACATCAAAATTGATTATGTGTCTACCCTATGTATAGTAATAATACTAATAACCTACATTTATACAGTCCATATATACCCTTAAGTTTGCAAGGAAGCTTGAAGGTCATCAGTCTAACATGGCCCATTCGATCCATCCAAGCATTGATTTTATCTTACTCAATCATCAGAACCATATGAGGTACGTCAGACGATTAGTCCTAATTTAAAGATGGAGAGAAGCATAAGGAATGACTTATGCAAAGTCTCACAATAATAAACAACAAAGCTGGCATTCAAATCACCATCCTTGTAAAGAGACACATTGTGATATATATGACCACCTACTGAAACTAGTTGCTATGTATTCACTTTTACTATGGAATGAGGCTTCTCAAAACTTAGTGACATGTAAGAACAGTCTTTTATTTAATTCACAAAACTCTGGATTGGCAAATTATGCTAAACTCCCTGGAGCGTCTCTTTGAGTCTCAGCTGGACTCACTTACGCATCTCTGGTCAGCTACTGGGTCAGCTCAGCTGGGAGCTGGCTGACCTAGGATGGGTTTAGTTGATATGGTTTATTTCTAGTGGTCTCTCCTCCTTTGGAAGACTAGCCTAGCATTTTTAATGCTGACTGGAAGAGTCCCCAGATGGGCAGGAAGCTGTAAGGCCTCTTGAGGCCTAGGATCAGGACTGGAATTACGTCACTTCTGCTACATTCTAATGACCAAGCCAAGTCACAAAGCCAGATCAGAAAAGAGTACAGTTGCCATCTCTTGATGGAAGGGGCTGCAAAGTCCTCCATTGAAAGGGCACTGGAGCAGGACAGGGAAGAATTTGTGGTCTTATTTTAAAAATATACCACAAAATGTTACCAAAAAAAGAAAATCTTTTAATTTGTTAAGGAATATAATCCTTGGCAGCATAAATGTCTTCTTTGATGACATTTGATGTCATCTTTGATGAAGCATCTGCTCATATCCTCTGCCCACTTTTTGGTGGGGTTGTTGGATTTTCCTTGTAAATTTGTTTAAGCTCCTTGTAGATTATGATTAATAGATCTTTGTCAGATGGAGAGATTGCAAAAATTTTCTCCCATTATGTAGGTTGCCTGTTCACTCTGATGATAGTTTCTTTTGCTGTGCAGAAGCTCTTTAGTTTGATTAGTTCCCATTTGTCAATTTTGACTTTTGTTGCAATTACTTTTGGTGTTTTAGTCAGGAAGTCTTTGCCCACACCCATACCCATACCCTGAATGGTATTATCTAGATTTTCTTCTAGGGTCTTTATGGTTTGGGGCTTAAAACCTAGATGATGGGTTGATAGGTGCAACAAACCACCATGGCACATGTATACATTCTGCACATGTATCCTAAAACGTAAAGTAAAATTTAAAATTTAAAACATAAAAGGTAAAAAGTATAGTCCTTGCACTCAGGATATTTATATTCCAAAGATTAGATAACGTTCTAAGTAGAAACAGATGAAAATCATTTCATATGAAGATGTCTTTTTCATATGAAGATGTACTTTTTTCAAAGTACTCTCATGTCTCTATTCTCTTTTAATCAAAGTGCAACTCGTAAGTTAGGCAAAAGAGTTATTGCCATGTTCCGCCACACCTGAGAAAGCTGAGATTCAGAAAACAACAGTGACAACCCAAAGCCACACAGTAAGTTGCAATGCTACCTGTTGTACCATTTTCAATGGTGTCAAATGTGCTTTCTGTTACACCCAACTGCCTCAGGTGGCACGAAGGATTTTTGAATGTCATGATGAAGAAGAAAGCATGTAGAATAGGCCTGTAAAATCCTAACAACATCTGTATTGAACAGGTCTGTAAAATCCTAACTACATTTTAGCTCATCACTGGGGGAAGCTAAGGCGTGATTTCTAGCTCCTCACCCATTGAGTGACTTCAGAATGACTAAAACACTTTCAGTCCCTGACCTAGTATTTCCAAGAATTTTCTTTGTTATTTCAAATGGTTACCATTTATCAAGATATATAAATAAATGTTTTAGACTTTGCACAAATGTTATTCCATTCAAACCTCACAGTTTGGCATTATTATCCATAATTCACAGATTTGTAAGTCAGGTTGCCTGTGGTTAAAAGTGAAGAAATGTAACTCAATCTGGCTTTAGCAAAATAACAGCAAAAATAATGTATTGATTCCTGTAGTTAGAGCATACGAATAGAGAGAAGTTGTCTGGCTTCAGTTGCGCCCTAGTGCTGCAAAATATTTCTTACTCCCTCATTTGAATTCAATTTTCCTTGGTATTTATTTTATTCACAGGTAGGTTCTTCCCTCATGGTGGTGAAGATAGTTGCTACAACCTTCTAGTTTATAAGCCAGCAGTTAGAGAAACCAGCAGAATGACTTGCCTTATTCCTGGTAGTGCTAGTAAAGTTCCTGGGAAGATCCTCATTGGACAGGCCTGAGTCATGCACCCGTGCCTGGACCAGTCACCATATCAAAGGTACAGCAGGGCTTTGATTGGTCAGAGCTGGGTCATAGGCCTTCCACTGGTGCCCAGGGCAGGGCCAGTCCTTTGGAAATACATGGGAAGTTGTTGTACAATGAAAAATTAGTTAGCAGAAGAAGAGGATGCCAGATGAGGGCAACAATGCTGGGAAGAAAGGCGATAACAGATATCCATAATAGTCAACATGAAAATAAAACTTTGTATTAATGAAACAGTTTCTCCAAGATAGCCCAAGTACTGAGTTCATGGTTCAAAACCCCAAACTGTGCTTTCTACACACCCTTCACTGCCATTTCCCACATCCCTTGATGGTGCTCTGATCATTTATTCAATAAGAACAACAACAATACTAGTGATAGCAGTAATAATAGCAGTAAAAACAATAATCATAGCCATACCGACATAATGGCTTTATGTCCAGTACTATTCTAAGTCCTTTACTTACATTAATTCATTTAATCTTCACATCAAGCCTATTGGGTGAGTACTATTATCCTCATTTCCAGATGAGAAAACTGAGCCACAGAGAAATTTTAAAACTTGTACACAAAAATACTTCTAAAGACAGTAAACAGGCTAGGCCAGTGGCTCACACCTGTAATCCCGGCACTTTGGGAAGCCAAACTGGGCAAATCACTTGAGGTCAGGAGTACAAGACCAGCCTAGC
The DNA here is from genome assembly GCA_963573385.1 of Cacajao melanocephalus. Lineage (NCBI taxonomy): Eukaryota > Metazoa > Chordata > Mammalia > Primates > Pitheciidae > Cacajao > Cacajao melanocephalus. The sequence continues at coordinate 45,597 of CAUYLG010005783.1, read as the reverse complement.
CAACATGTTCAAACCTTGTCTCTACTAAAAATAAAGAAATCAGCCAGACACGATGGTGCATGCCTGTAGTCCCAGCTACTCAGGGGTGCTAAGGCACAAGAATCACTTGAACCCAGGAGGTGGAGGTTGCAATGAGCCAAGATAGCACCACTGCACTCCAGCCTGGGTGACAGAATGCGACTCTGTTTAAAAAAAAAAAAAAGGTTGAATTTACTGTCTGCAAATTATACCTTAATAAAAAGTGGAAAAAAAGTATTAGAGTCTGGTCATTCTTCTCTATTAATATATCAGTATTTATTTTACTAGAAAACTAATGTTTTAATATATTTACCAACATATAAAATTAGCCCCATTGGAAAAATACCTGTGATTTAAAATTTTCCTTACATAATGGGTTGAAGTCATCAACTTTGGAATCCAGCTGACCTTAGGTAAGATATTGGTCCAGCCACCTAAGAGCGCCATGGCAAGCCACTTAACTTTGCTTAGTCTCAGTGTTTTGGCTGCAAAATAAGACTGAGAGTGCTTATATAGCTAGAGCGATTGCCTGGAAGAATTCTGTTACTGATTTTCATGGCAACCATCTTACCATAGGGTTAACACATAGTCTGTGATCAATCAAATGTAGTATGGTAATGATGAAGGTGCTGCTAATTCTTCTGGACTTCTTCACCCTCAGATTGATTTCCTGCCCTTCCTCTTCCCTTCCTCTTCTCTGCTCTGTATTACAACGGGACTTCCCCTGTGAAACTGAATTTCCTAGGCTTCTATAGTAACTGCCTTTCTATGGCATTTGGCCAATGGAAGGCACTGGCAGGAAATTGGATAGCAAGGGGGAAAGGAGAAACAGGACATTTCTCCCTTCTCTTTTCCAATGGTTTCCAAGGCAGGGAGTCTGTATCTTCTGTGGCTTCAGCCCTTCCCTGGCAGATCTGTCATGGTTCTAGCTTTTTCCAGATGTCCCTGGGCTCTGATAACCCCATCTCTTCCCTGGATGTATCTGGCCTAGAGTTGGCAGCAACGTCCTGCTGTTGCTAATCTCTGGGTGCCGTGGTTTGGACACAGTTTGTTTTTCCTCACCAAAGCTCATGTTGAAATTTGATCCCCATTGTTGTGGTGTTGGGAGGTGGGGCTTCGTGGAATGGGTTTGGATTATGGTCTGAGGATGCTCTGCTGTCTGATCCTCTCCAAGGGATGGGATGAGGAAGCTGCCTTCACCTTCCTAAGACACTCTGCTCATTCTGGTGGAATCTTCACTACCTTTGATTGATTGCAGACTCTGATTCATAGTGGATCCCTCATGAATGGCTGGGCACTGTTCTTGCTGTAATTGGTGAATTCCTGCTCTCAAGAGACTGGATTACTTCTCATGGGAATGTATTAGTTCCCGAGAGGGTAGGTTATACGGCCAAGACACCTCCCAGGTTTCCCCTCCTTGCATGTGTCCCCTTCGCCTTTGATCTTCTCTGCCATGCAGTGACCAGCATGAAAGCCCTCAGAAGACAAGGCCATGCCCTTGAACTTCTCAGCCTACAGAACAAACATATACCTCTTTTCTTTACAGATTTTCCCATCTCAGGTATTCTTTTATAGCAACACAAAATAGGCTAAGACACTGGGTTGCCACATTTTTTATGTTTGGTCTCAGCTCTTCTATCATCTGGAAAAATGATTGCTTCTATTAAATTCCTTCTGTTCATTTCATTTTATTTTATTTAACTTTCAAGTTCAGGGGTACATGTTCATGCTTGTTACGTAGATAAACTTATCATGGGGTTTGTTGTACAGATTATCTCATCATCCGGATATTAAGCCTAGCACTATTAATTATTTTTCTTAATTCTTTCCCTCCACCAAACTTCCATCCTCCCATAGGCACCAGTCTGTGCTGTTCCCCTCCATGTGTTTGTATTAGTCCGTTCTTACACTTCTATTAAGAAATACCCAAGACTGGGTACTTTATAAAGGAAAGAGATGTAACTGACTCACAGTTCTGCATGAGTGGGAAGGCCTGGAAACTTGGAATCATGACAGAAGGAGCAGCAAACACATCCTGCTTCACACAGCGGCAGTAGAGAGAAGTGCTGAGCAAAGGGGGAAAAGACCCTTATAAACCATCATATCTTGTGAGAACTCACTCACTATCACGAGAACAGCATGGTGTAACCGCCCCCATGCTTCAATTACCTCCCTCCATGTCCCCCCCGCCACCCCACCACATGTGGGGATTATGGAAACTGCAATTCAAGATGAGATTTGGGTAGGGACATACCCAAACCATATCAGTGTCCATTTAATACTTGAAGTTTTCCTACTTTTCTGCTTAGACACACTGATACATTTGTCATCCCTGGGAGTTTTGTGGGCCTCAGTTCAAAAAGCATTAATCTGATTTCTGACTCTTAGTTTATCATGAATTCACTGCGTGATCTTGGCTTAGGCAGTAAATAGCACTGTTTTCCCAAGTGTAAGCGAAGATGTTCAGAGCAGTGGTCACTAAAGAATGTTACTGTACTAGCAGCCTCTGCCTATAGCCTAGACCATTTTTTTTTTTCATTTTCAGTCTTAGTAACATGTCTGAAGTCTCTTCACCTGTAGCTTGTGATTATGTGGTTCTCCACATTGCTGAGAAAATTACTGAATGAGCTGGGCTGGATCCAGGTTGTGGAAAATGAGTAGGGTAGTTCAGGAAGGCAGAGGCAGCTTCCTCTAACCATCCCTTGGAGAGGACCAGACAGCAGAGCATCCTCAGACCATACACAAGAGGCTTGTCCTACCCAGCAGCCTGAGCCTCATGCTTGGAGGAGTCACTTCCTCCCGCATGCACACACCCTCAGGCACACAGCCTGCAATCCTGCTAGCTCTGTGAACATCATAAATGGAAAAGGCCTGGAAATGGGGATACTCACCTGTCTAAGTTAATTAAGATTTCAGCCTCCAGCAGATGCTACAGTGACAGAGAAAAACAAAGAGCCTCGGGTTTCTACATTTCCCTGAGCTCTCCCTTCCCTTCATGGAGAGTTTTTCCCTTGAGACTTGAGTGAAAAGAATACTGATTTTGACTTCTTTCATAGGCTATCATTACAGACACTGATCACCACCAACAATAACAACAGTAATAATAGCCTGTGCTTCCTGAACGTAATCCACGTTCCAGGCACCTGCTCAGGCACATTCAAATTTAGCACCTCATTTAATCCTCACTACAACCTAGCTAAATCCCATGTTCCACATTTTCAGCAGAAACTGATACTAGAAATTATATCATTTCTTAAATGCCTGTCACAGTATCAAGGATAATTTTCGTCCCTACCCTGTCTAAAATAACATGTACACAGTCACACACACATTTTCACCTCACCTGCTTCATTTGTATTTACAATTTCTATCACCACTCAACACCAACATATATGTTCTTTCCTTTTTTTATTTTTGAGACAGGGGTCTCACTCTGTTACCCAGGCTGGAGTGCAGCAATGGTGCACTCACAGCTCACCACAGCCTTGAACTCCTGGACTCAAGCAATCCAGCCTCCTGAGTAGCTGAGACTATAGACATACACCAACATACTTAGCTAATTTATATTTTAATTTTTTGGTAGAGAGAGGGTCTTGCTTTGTTGCCCAGGCTGGTCTCTGACTCCTGGCCTCAAGTGATCATCCTCCCTTGGACTCTTAATATGCAGGGATTGCAGGCATGAGATACCATGCCTGGATCACTCGTTTATTCATTATTGTATGTCTTCCCCCCAACCCCAGAATGTAGATTCTATGACAGTGATGTTTATTTTCCTCACTTTTTGTATCTCCAGAACCTAGAACAGTGCCTAGCACATAATAAGTACTCAATAAATATCTGTTGCATGAGCTCATTAAATGAGCTATTTATTTCTTTAATAGCATGTATTATTATCTGAAATTGTTTTAATTATTTATGTCAGTGTTATTGTCTGTCCTTCTCCACTGGAATGTTAGATCCAGGAGAAAGGAGGCCTTGCCTTTTTTGCTCACTACTATATATCCAGTATCTAAAACAGTATCTTGCACCCAGCAAGTGGTTAGTAAATGTTTACATGGGACATGGTAAGAGCTGGAAAGGAGTAGAACTGGATTGGAACACAGTTCCCCTCAATTCCAAATGTCCCGTTCTTTTCCTCTACCTTCAACTTAGCCCTTGCATTAGTTTCATCAAAAACATTATTGGAACATGAGTGAAAATGTGCCTGCTCACTGCGTTTCCTAACGGAGGCCTCCAGATAATGCATTCTATTATCAGGGTATGTCTTTCTTTCCACCACCTCAGCAGAGCCACAGGAACCTGATCCAGCTGGGGAGACCAGGGACTTGGAATCACAACCAACATCATCATCTCCCTGCTTTATAAAGTGGAGAAGGTCAGTGGAGGGACTGCCTGAAGTGCATGGTGCAGAAGGATAGGCCCTGGCAAATCCTTGATGGAATAAGTGAGGGATAGAGCTGCTCATGTATTCACAAATGCTTACTGAGCACCTACTTGGTGGTAGAACTTATTCCAGGTGCTAGAGATCCGTGGGAGAAAAAAAAAGACAACATCATCTCTGTTTACATAGAGTTCAAATTCCAGTAACATGCCCAGGTCCCAAAGCCAGGACCTGAAAGCAGGTGCGTCTGATCTCCAAGTCCACGCATTTCAGCCTCATGTAGATGGTACCAGACAGGTACATTCTTCGGGATCAAAAGTGAAACCTAAAGATCAGAAAGGCCAAAAAGCGTGTATGAGTTTACACAGCTATCAGCACCCAATCCAGGTTCTTGAGTTCCATGCTTAGCTACACTGAGCACAAGGAAGAACGGGGCTGGTGTGGTCCCTGCCCTCAGCGAGAAAACAGTCACATCCCCTCTTTCCTCCTTTGTACTCATTAAACCAAACCAATTCGCTTAAGGAATTCCATCCTTCACAATCATGGAGAGACGCAACTACTATTTTCTTCTCAACTGGAAATAGGAGTGGTCCACTAAATGGGGGTTTCCTTTGCCACGATGTCAGGTTTTCCAAGAGAGAGGCTACATATGTCCAAGGGATCAAATAACAAAACACATCTTCCTTCAAATCACTGCTGTTATGGCAGAATAACCTGAAAAAGAAGAACAAGAAAGGAAAAAAGAAAGAAAATCAGCCCATTCATACTCAAAACTTTTTTTTCCCCCTGAAAGTGCCTTGATCTTGACAACATTCTCACCGAGAATGCTTTAGTCAATGCTGCTTTGTCCCATAAATCAGAGAGGCGGGAGCGGTTCTCAAGAAGAGGGCTCTCTCCAGGAAACCTCCAACTCCACCCCTCCTCCTCTTAAGTTAAAGTTCACTTTCATGGTCCCTCAGATCTCAGTTCAGGCCTGCCCTCAGGTCCATGCAAGCCATGACCTCTCCTCCCTCCTGGTTCCGGGACTTGCTGTCTATAAAGACCTGCCTTGCTTGTTCACACCTCAGCATCCTCCTCTAAGTCAGACTGGATTTACACATCCCATTTTCTAGGTATGGAACTGAGGATGCATGTGGTGAGGCTGATGCAAGGCCAGGCATCCAGGAAGCTGGATTCTCATTCTGACCCATGTCTACTTCATCTTAAAAGTGTTAGCTGATTTCAAATCATTTAACCTAATGATGAATGACAGGGAGCCTTCTACGATCTTTGCTTTGAATTAAGCTTTTCTTTTGATATAATTGTAGATTGATATGCAGTTGTAAAAAATAACACAAAGACAATTCCAGAATATCCTTCACCTAGTTTCTCCCAATAGTAACATCTCGCAAAACTATAGGGCAATAACACAACCAGAATACTGACATAGCTACAGTCAAGATACAGAGTGTTTGTATTACCGTGAAGATCTTAGTGTCTTTTTTTTTTTTTTTTTTTTTTTTGAGACAGAGTCTTACTCTGTCGCTCAGGCTGGAGTTCAGTGGCACGATCTTGACTCACTGCAACTTCCTCCTCCCGGATTTAAGTGATTCTCCTGCCTCGGCTTTCTGAGTAGCTAAGATTACAGGCACCCACCACTACGCCCAGCTAATTTTTGTGTTTTTAGTAGAGATGGGGTTTCACCATGTTGGCCAGGCTGGTCTCGAACTCCTGACCTCAGATGATCTGCCAGCCTCGGCCTCCCAAAGTGCTGGGATTACAGGCATGAGCCACCATGCCTGGCCCTCATAGTGCTTTCTATAGCCACACCCACTCACCTCTAACCTCTACCTCTTCCTTAACATCTGACAACTATGAATCTGTTCTCCATTTCCATAAAGGTGTCATTTCAAGAATGCTATATCAGTGAAATCAATACATAACCATAATACGTAACTTTCTGTGACTGGATTTAATCAGCATGATTCTCTTAAGATTCATGACATTGTTATATGTACCAAAAGTTCATTCATTTTTATCACTTAACAGTATTCTGCATAAATACCAAGAGCTAACTGATTGCATCACTGGCGCTCCTCTCACTGAAATGGTATTCTATAGTATGAATGTATCACGGTTTGTTTGACCATTCAGCCATTAAAGGACATTTGGGTCATTTTAAGTTGGGCCATTGTGAATAAAGTTACCATAAACATACATTCATGTACAGGTTTTGGTGTAAATGCCAAGATTTCATTTATCTGGGATAAATACACAAGCATGTAATGGCTGGGTCATATGGTAATATTGCAAAAATGATTTCCAGAATGTCTGTACCATTTTACAACCCCACCAGCAATGTATGTGGGGCCTAATTCCTCTACAGCCTCTCAACACTCAGAGTTATTGCTAAGTTTATTTTACATTTTAGCACTTCTGACAGGTATGTTGTAATATCCAATTATTTTAATTTACGTTGCCATAATGGTTAATAATGTTGAATATCTTTTCATGTGTTTATTTGCCATCTGTATATCTCCTTCAGTAAAATATCTTTTAATGGTTTTGTTCATTTCGTAATTGTGTTTTGTTTTGTTTGCTGTTGAGCATTTAGAGTTCTTTATCCTAGCCCTTTGTCAGAGATATGGCTTACAAGCAGTTTATTCCAGTCTGCAGCTTTTTGTCTGATTTCACAGGGTTTTTTTTTTTTCACAGAGAAAAAGTTGTTAATTTTGATGGAATTCAATTAATCAGTTTCTCTTTTCACTGATGTACTTTTAATGTCAAATTTGAGAACTTTGTATGAGAGCTCCACATCTCAAAGATTTCTTCCATGATTTTATCTTTTAGAAAAGTTAGTCTCACTGCTTCCATCCCCCCATCACCTATATCTGTCATCCACTTTGCCATGTATGTACCCATGCAACAATCCTGCATGATCTGCACATGTACCCCAGAACCTAAAGTGCAATAAAAGGGGTGTGTGTGTGTGTATATATATATATATATATATATATAAAATCAAAAATTAAAAAAATAATACAAAGGATACAGATTAAAAAAGAGAAAAGTTAGACTTATCTTTTATAATTAAAACTATGATTCAGCTTAAATTAATTTTATGTAAGGATGAGACTTGTGTAGAATTTCTTTTTTTTTTTTTTCTTTCCTTCATTTGCCTATGGATGCTCAATTGCTCCCGTGTCATTTGTTGAAAGGGCGATCTTTCTTCCACTGAATTGCTTTTGCACCTTTGTCAAAAGTAAGTTGTCCATGCTTGTTGCCTCTACTTCTGGGTGCTCTGTTCTGTTCCATTGACCTATGTGTTTATCCCTCCATGCAGTCTTGATTACCATAGCTACACAGTAAGTCCTGAAATTGGGTAGAATGATTTCTCCCACTTTAGTCTTCTTTCTCAGAACTGTTTTACCAAGTTTGGTTCAGTTGCCTTTCCAGATAAATTTAAGACTAATTTCATCTGTATCTGCAAAACGTCTTGTCAGGATTTTGTCAAGAATTGTGTTAAACTTACATATCAGTTTGGGAAGGATGAATATTTTTACCATCTGAGACTGTAGATTTCTTTTTTGGATGGTTTTAAATTATGAATTCAATTTCCTTAATAGGCATAGGGCTACTCAAATTATCTGTTTTATATTGAGTGGGTTCTGGTAGTTTGTTTTTCAAGGAATTGGTTCATTGCATCTAAGATATCAAACTGCTGTGTGTAAAGTTGCTCCTTGTATTCTCTTAGTATCCTTTTAATGTCTGCAGAGTCTGTAGTTATAACCCCTGTTTCATTCCTGTGTTGGCAATTGATATCTAATCTGTTTTCCCTTGCTGGTGTTGCTAGAGTGGTCAGTTTCATTGAACAGATATCCAAAGAACCGGTTCTTTGTTTCATTGATTTTTCCTATTGATTTTCTGTTTTCAATTTCATCAGTTTATGCTCTCGTCTTTATTATTTTCTTTTCTTCTGCCTGATTTAGGTGTATTTCACTTTTCTATGATGTTGAGGTAGGAGCTTCAAGTATTGATTTAAGTCGTTTCGTCTTTTCCACCATATGTATTTAGTGCTATAAATTCCCCTTTCAGCACCGCTTTAGCAGTTTCCCAACAATTTTTTATATATTGTATTTTCATTTTTATTCTGTTTAATGTATTTACTTTTATTACCCTTGACACACACTTCATCTTCCACCCATAGCTTATTTGAAGTTGTGTTGCTAACGTTTCAAATATTTGGTTATTTCTTATTCTCTTCCTGTTGTTGTTTTGTTTGTTTTACTTAGAGTCCCTTGTGATCAGAAAACATGTTCTTATGATTTCAATTACGTTAATTTTTTAGGTTTATTCTATGACTCAGTATATGGTCTATTTTGACACATCTTCCATGTGCCCTTGAAAATAACGGGTATGTTGTGGTTAGCGGGAAAGGGAGAATTTCCTATAAATGTCTGTTAGATCTTGTTGGCTGATAGTGGCATCAAGTTTTTATATATCCTTGCCCATTCTCTGCCTTGTTGTTTTATCAGTTGTTCAGAGGAGACAGGTGTTCAAATCACCAAATGTAATTGTGAATTTGCCTCTTTCTGCTTTTAGTTCTATAAGTTTTTGTGTCACATATTTTGCAGCTCTGTTGTTTGGTGAACATACATTTATGATAGTTATTTCTTCTTTGTGGACTGACTCTTTCATCATTATACAATATTCCTATTTATCTCTAGCAGTTTTCTTTGATCTGAAATTGATTTTATCTGATCTTAATATAACCATTCCTGCTTATCTTCATTTAATGTTTTTGTGATAAATCATTTTTCCATCGTTTTACTTTAAACCTGCCTACATCATTCTATTTGAAGTGAATTCCTTATAGATGGCATATATTTGTGTCATTTTAAAAATCTAGCGTGCCATTCTCTGTCTTTTATTCATTGTATTGAGACCACTATAATCATGATATTTTAGGGCATAAGCTTGCCTTTTTATTTTCTGTTTGTTCTCTCTGTTTTTAACTTCTTCTTTCTCATTTCTGCCTTCTTATAGACTACTTGAATAATTTTTAGAGTTCAATTTTGATTTATCTATAGTTTTTGAGAGTGCCTCCTTGTGTGGCTTTTTAAATGGTTGATCTAGATATTGCCTTATATATACCTAAATTGTCATAGTCTACAAGTGAGGTTATTAATATTTTGTCAATTCAAGTGAAATTTTACCTCCTTTTATATCCCTCTACCCTCCCCCGTTTATAATGTAATTATCTTAAATATTTCTTCTACATACATTTACAACCACATCATTGTTATAACTTTTGCCTCCACTGGCAAACTTAATACAGAAAACTCAACAGGAGAAAGAAAATCTACTGTATTTACTCATATTTCTACTTACCATGTCCTTCCTGATGTTATTTCATCACCCAGGTATTAAGCCTAGTACCCATTGGTTATTTTTCCTGATCCTCTCCCTCCTCCCAACCTTTACCCTTTGAAAGGCCTCAGTGTGTGTTTTCTTCTCTATGTGTTCATATGTTGTCACCATTTGCCAACTTATAATTACGAATATGCAGTATTTGGTTTTCTGTTCCTGTGTTATTTGCTAAGGACAATGGCCTCCAGCTCCATCCATGTCCTTGTAAAGGGCATGATCTCATTCCTTTTTATGGCTGCATAGTATTCCATGGTATATATATATCACATTTTCTTGATTCATCCTGTCATTGGTGGAAATTTAGGTTGATTCCATGTCGTTGCTATTGTGAATAGTGCTGCAATGAACATACACATGCAAGTGTTTTTATGATAGAATGATTTATATTCCTTTGAGTGTATACCCAATAATGGGATGCCAGGGTTAAATGGTATATCTGTCTTAAGGTCTTTGAGGAATTGAACAGACACTTTTCAAAAAAGACATACATGCGACCAACAATCATATGAAAAAAAGCTCAACATCATTGATCATTAGAGAAATGCAAATCAAAACCACAGTGAGATACCATCTAACACCAATCAGAATGGCTGTTATTAAAAAGTCAAAAAACAAAAGATGCTGACAAGTTTGTGGAGAAAAAGGAGCATTTATACACAGTTGGTGGTAAGGATTTTCTAGAAGTGTTATAGTACATTGGCCCAGAAACATGAAAATGCATCAGAGTCACGGTGCATCTCCTGCCTGCACTCAATCCTGGCTCCACCATTTACAGCCCATGTGACCTCGAGCACACAGCCTGACCTTGCTGTGCCTCAGTTTACTCTTCTGTAGTATGAAGAAAATAGGGTTGTTATGAGATTAGGTGGTTTAATTTGTATAAGCACTTAGAATAATATATGACATATAATAAATGGAATATATAAGATTGCTAAATTAAAAGACATCCTAAGCCAAACCCTAAATTAGAATTTCTTGGAGTAGCACTTGGAAATCTGCATTTCACTTTTAAAGATGGGGTCTCCCTGTGTTACCCAGACTGCAGTGCAGTGGTGTAAGTGTAGCTCGTTTCAGCCTTCAGCTCCAGGGCTGAAGCTATCTATCCCCCTCAGCTTCTCTCAAGTGGCTGGAGCTACAGACACTCATCACCACACTTGCTAATTTAAACAGAAAAAAATATTTAGAGATAGTCTCCCCATGTTGCCCAGATGGAAATCTATATTTTAATCTTATGCCTACTCAGGAAGGGGAGCTGCTACCCCGCATGTGTGGGGTGTGTGTGTGTGTGTGTGTGTGTGTGTGTGTCTTTGTCTTGGCCTACATGAAAATCCATCTTTTAGTGGGAGAGATAGATATATAAACAGTGAGTCACAACACAGGATGGTAAGTGCTAAAACAGAAAAATAAGAAAGGATTATGTTAACAGAGGTATAGTGTGTATGTGGGGTGGAGGAGAGCTACATTCATTTCTAGAGGAGGTAAAGTCTTTAATAGCAAATGGAAGTCAACCAGGCAAATGTACCAGTAAGGGATAGGAAAAAAGAGACATTCCTGGCAGCCAAAGACAGTCTTTTATTCAGAAAACTCTTCAATCTCAACTCTTCCTGCTATGGGTGAACAGAAAAACTATACTCCATTCCTTGATTCAGCAGCTGCAATGCAGGACACAAGGAAGCTGGAATCAAAGATGTACTAATGGCTGGTACCTGAGAAAACAGAAATCCTATCTCAAAGTCCATTCCTGGTACAGAGAGAACCGTGATTCAGGTAGCTGCAGTGATACAACGAGATCATTGACATCCTAGGTTTCAGAGCCAGGCAGACACTGAGTTCAGATCATGACTCTCCTACATATTGATTGTGTACACTTGTAATAATGTTACAAAATGCCAGGCTTTCAGTCTAGGCACCGTGGTTCAATGCACAGAAGGCCAATCATTGCCAGGGGAGAAGGCTTTATTTGGGTGATGTCAGTGAAAAAGATAGGAGACAAACCTCAAACCTGTCTCTCTCTCTCCCAACTAAAGATAAAGGTTTTTATACCAGGGACAGGAAACAGACAAGGTAAGGAAGAGCAGTCGGTCAACAGGCTGCAGGAGTTGAATGAGGGGTCTAGTGTCTCACTGTAACCGTAGGGAGGAGTAAGGAAAAGGAGCTGGTCAACAGGCAGCAGACACTTGCACAAATGTAAGTTTCCCAAGCTTCAGTTCTATGGGCATCTGACTTGTTGGAAAATTTGGCTGATTTCAATAATGCTTGTAAAGTTTTAAAGTCTTAGCTCAGAGCCTGCTTGTAATTTTGTTGTTGTTGTTGTTGTTAAAGAGTAGTTGTTGAAAATGGTGATAATGGTGGATCTAGGTTTCATAATGGTAGTACTAGTTTCTTGTTTCTTTTTGTTTGTTTCATTTTATTTTTTGTTTATGATAAAGGTAATCAATGTAATACAAGTTCATTAACAGGTAAGAAAATACGAAATGTTTATGTTGCTCCTTGGCCCTTTTACCTGGCCACAGCAGGTACCTCTGGGGCACTCTCAGGACTCCACTGACACAGCTAAAAACCATTCATGGAGACAAATGAGGCCATCGTGATCAGCTCAAGAAGTCCGTGAAGTCACTTACCTTAATTCCTCCCACTCTACTGCCCTATTAGCATGGGGTGGTTTGACTAAGAGCCATATAATGGAACTTGTATTGGAGGTAATTATCCTTCTATGCCAATGCCTGATCCTGATTAACAGATGAGGAGCTTCTAGAGATTGGGCAGAACGTGAAGACGCTGCCTGACCTGTCTTCATCAACCCTTCAAAGCAAGGCAAGTCTTTCCCTCCCTGGTCCTGGAGGATGCATAAGCCTTTCTATAGAGCTCCATATAACACCAGCAGTTTATGAACCGTGGTCTCGGAGGCTACTGATTGCCATAATTTCTTGCTCTTCAAATCTGCTCTATTCATATTTATGCGACGCAACATGCAAAATATTAGGTTGTGTCAGAGTAGCAAAATCCTTTTAATGAACTGATGCTCAACTGTCCATTGAATGCCTACCATGTTCCATTTTCTTACTGAATAAGTGGTACTGGATGGGAGTTAGCCAAAGGCAATAAATGTTTCTAAAGAATAACATGTAAATATTATAAAGAAAGCATGGCATAAACGTTAGGGTTGAGGACTAGAACCAGAACATTTGGTTCCATTTCTAGCACTGCTCACTACCTGGGTAAAGTTAGGATGACAGCAAACCTCCATGTGGCTCATTTTCCTAATCTATAAACACAAACATTATTATCAAACATAATAGTAAATAGTTCACAAGGATCTTGTAAAGATCAAATGAAGCTCCTTTTTGCTTCACATTTGATTTTTATAAGCTCTGGGAATTCCTTGACACAAGAGATCTCACGCAGTGACACACTAGCTTTTTGTACAACGGTTTCGGCAACAGGGACACTAATAGGTTCCTGAGTCTCAGGCTCAGAGAGCAGAGAAGAGAAGGCAAGAAATTACAGAAAGTCAGAGGAAAACACCTTGGAGTCTATTAAGTAGTTACCACATATCGTAAAGAAATAGATATTTGGAAAAACAAGAAATCAATGTGCTGACTGAATCACTCAATAGGTTCACTCACTTATTAGTGCATGACTTTGGCTCTTGGCATTCGGTAGAGAATGGATTTTTATTGCTTAATTCCCTGTAAGTGAAAGACTAGTGACTTGTAAAATCCTGTTGCTTAATATGTAACATTAAGTATTGAACTAGCAAAAGAAAAAAAATCAATTTCAGGTTTGGTTGCTTTTCTCTGGGAATTGAGAGTAAAGCACCATTATTGCTCTTCTCTTTAATCCATAAAACACCATGTGCAAGATTCCTTAGAAAGCATGTTTGCAATCTGAGAGCACAATCCCCACACAATGGCTGGCATTCTTCAGACCCTACATGGATTCTCTCAGGACCTAGTCCATTGGCTGCTGTGGCTGAGTAAGAGAGTCCTGGAGAAGATCGGCTCCTCAATGCGGACGTGCAGAGAAGCCATGACTCTGGAGTGACTTCAGTTTCTTAGGAGTACTCTTTGAGCATGAGACCCTTGCCTTCCCCAATCCCATATTAACTGCATGCTCAACCTCCTCCTCAGGCATAAGACCCTTACCTACACCTGCAGGTAGTCTCTACAATTCATTTTTCTGCCATAAACCTTGTGTTGGTTATATTAAGAATAAGAGTCAAACTCCCGTCTGCCCATGAATCTGCAAAATGTATAATCAAAGTAATAAATGTAATACAAGTTCATTAACAGGTAAGAAAACACCAACTGTTTATGTTGCTCCTTCGGCCTTTCACCTGGCCATGGCAGGTTCCCGCCTTCTGTGGCAACTCAGTTGACTCGTCTTGGTTTCTTATTCAGCAATCCATGTTGGGGAAAGGGAGAAGTTAGTATTTTACGATACCTTATTTTCATTTGTTTACATTGTTATCATAAACTCTACAAGTAATCATTATTTTACTATTGACTTTTCAAAGAAAATATACAGCAGTGGTTTGAAAGCCAAAGAAAGTATAACAAAGACTAAATTTAATCAGAATGTTGTGTGCTCTGGACTATGAATTCCTACAACCCAAGAGTTCTTTCTCTTCTACTACAATAGCTCAAGCTTCCTTTTCCTGAAGTATCTTTTCTGTGACTGATTAAGTCTATTATTGAGACATTCTATTATCCCAGATCTCTTTTTAAAATTACGCGTATAATTACTAAGTTATCACATCCATATTTCTGCTTGTGCTAGTCTGTCCTATTGAATCTCTATTTTTCTTCTCCTTCTCCAAAAATTATTTAAGTTCTGATTACTAGGCACAGAGTTTGAAAGATGAGCCAGGGTGCAATTTTTGATTTTGAGGGATTCATAACAAGTGAAACAAGGACAGAATATTAGGGCATTGGAATATAGCATGGTAAGCACCATAGGATTGGAACCCAGAAGAGGAATCTTCAGCTCTACCCTAGGATGAGCAGAGAAAGAAGGATTTCCTGAGGAGGTGAAATGTGAGGCGGATCTTGACAGATGAGGGGGAGGAGAAAGATAATTCCAGACTGAGAGGAAGTTCTTAGGGAACATTAGACATATTCAAGAGATTGTGAGTAGGTTTTCATAACACATGACCTAGAAATTGACAGACAGGACAGAAGACAAGTGGGTAGAGCCCTGTTCAGGAAAGGGCTCATTCTCGACACTGAGGTTGTTCTTGATCTTGCCAGTGTTAGGGGCATTTTGTAGGTTCCTAAGCTGGGAGTAAACATATTTTGATTTGCTTTTAAGAAAGTTCCCTCTTGTGGTGATGATAGGTTGCTGAGAGGTTGGAAGAGGTGGACAAGGCGAGAATTAAGGTTGATTTGAACCAGGACATAGCACTAGGTATAGAGGGAAGGGATGGATTTGAGGTGAATTTAGGAGGGAGAGCATCTTCCGGGGTGTAGACACTGCCCTATTTCTGGCTGTCCTTGTTTGGTACATAAATTGCTACATCAGCCTCCCTGGGTATCTCCCTGCCACCCTCCCCCTTCGATCTGTCTTCCACCAGAAAGGCAATGGTAAGAATCAGTATGGAAACATCTGCTCAGCTGCTTTTGAAAACGCACTCCCTATTAACCATAACAGTGGTTCTCAAGGAAGTGAATGGGGGATTATGTCCCCAAGGTTACATTTCGCATTGTCTGAAGATATTTTTGATTCTTACAACTGGCTGGTGAGGGAAGGGGAAGGGAAAGGGTTGCTACTGGCATCTAATGGAGACGCTGCTAAACGTCCTACCATGCATAGACCCAAAACGTCAACAAGGCTGAGTCTGAGATACCCTGAGATACTGCATAAAAACCCAAGCTTTTCAGTATGCCATGATACAGTCCCAAATCACTTCTTTTCATTTAATTTTAAGACACTTTTTTTCACATCTTTGTGTCTTTGCACATGCTGTTTACTTTTCTTGGAATGACTTTTACTTACTTCTCTACCTGAGGAATGTTTTCTGTCCTTCCAAGGTCTGTTTCAGATAGCCTCCTATATTAGGCCATTCTCAGATTTCCATAAAAAAATACCTGGAATAGAAAAAGAGCAGAAGCCCTGTAAAGCCTGGAATTCTTCTTCTCCTCCTTCTCATCTGTCAAGATCCACCTCACATTTCGCCTCTTCAGGAAAGCCTTCTTGCTCTGCCAATCCTTGTGTCGAGATAAAGATTCTTTTTCTGGGTTCCAAACATATTGTGCTTATGACATTATATTACAATGCCCTAATATTCTGTCTATCTGGTCCACTTGTGACTCTCTCAAAATCACAAATTGCATTCTGGCTCATCTTTCAAACTCAGTGCCTACCATACAGAACTGAAATAACTTGTGGAGAAGGAACAAAGAAACAGATTCAATAGGTTGGACTAGCATAAATAAAAATGCCAATGTGCTAACTTAGTTACCCTGAGACTGGGTAATTCATAAAGAAAAGAGAGTTCATTGGGTCATGGTTCTGAGGCTGTACAGGAAGCATGATGCTAGCATCTGCTCAGCTTCTGGAGTTGCCTCGGGAAATTTACAGACATGGAGAAAGGTAAAGGAGAAGAAGGCGTGTCACACGGCCAGAGCAGGAGCAAGAGAGCTAGGAAGGGGCTGCTACACACTTAACAGACCAAATCTCAGGATAAGTCGCAATCATGAGGACAGTAGCAAGACAGATGATGCTAAACTGTCATGGAAATCCACCCCCATGATCCAGTCACCTCCCACCAGACTCCATCTCCAGCACTGGGAATTACATTTCAACTTGAGATTTGG
Organism: Cacajao melanocephalus; assembly: GCA_963573385.1. Taxonomy (NCBI): domain Eukaryota; kingdom Metazoa; phylum Chordata; class Mammalia; order Primates; family Pitheciidae; genus Cacajao; species Cacajao melanocephalus. The sequence continues at coordinate 28,974 of CAUYLG010005783.1, read as the reverse complement.
GCAGGGACAACATCCAAATAACTCCCTTTTTAGATGTTTTCTGTTTTTCCCAGACAGTGTTCATATCTACCTCTCTAAACCCTTTGGAACTGACCTATCATAGGGTTTCTCTCCTTCTTCTATTTCCTATTTTTTAAATTATATTTTTCAGATGACAAAAATACTTTGCTTGAATAATACAAAATATAAAGTTGTGTATATGTAAATCCATGATTACCCTGGTACCTTACCCACCTTCTCTCCTTCTTACCTTAACTTCCTCTAAAATGAACCATCTAGAATGTGTATGACTTTTCTTCTAAGTTATGCAACAGTACATCGGCCTATATATCTGCACACATACATAGGGTTTTCTTTGCTGCTCATTTACACATTACTATGCAACATGGCCTTTGTGCTTGACAGTCTGTCATGGATATCTCTACAAGGCAATATATTTTTTTCATTTTCTAATTTATTTATAAATATATATGCATATTTCCATTGCAATCTAATAAGTATATATTTGATTTTTCCCCCCATAGAAGGAAGGAATATATTCCTCATCTATACAAGCTCTTGGCATGGAGCTTCTGAAACTCTTGTAATTTACTGAGTAATATGGTGAAAGGAGTATCTTTTGTTACTCATAATAAGCCTCTTTCATAATAAACCTGAGTTTATGCTAATGAGTTGGCTCATGGGAAATGGGGACTGGTCACTAGAAGAACCAATCATGTGATCAGAGAGTTAGAACTTTCAGCTCCATTGCTTTACTTCTGAGGGGAGGGGGGTTGGACATTGAGTTCAATCACCAATGGCCAGTGGTTTAATAGATCATGCCTATAAAACGGAACCTGTGCAAAAACTCTAAACTACAGAGTTCAGGAGCTTTCAGGTTGGTAAACACATCCCCATGCCATGAGGGTGGCATATACATAACTCCAGGGAGACAGAAGTTCCTGAGCTTGGGACCCTACCAGACCTTGCCCTGTGTAACTCTTCATCTGGCTTCATTTGTATCTTATGTAATATTCTTTGTAATAAACTGCTAATAGTAATCTGCTTTCCCTTGGTTCTGTGAGGTGTTATAGTAAATTATCAAACCCGAGAAGGGGGTCATGGGAACCCACAATTTGTAGCCAAGTCAGACAGATGTGTGGATATCCTAGGGACACAATACTTGGAATTGGTGTCTGAGGTCGGGGGCAGCCTTGTGAGATTGAGCCTTTAATTTGCAGGGTCTGTGCTAACTCAGGTAATTGGTGTCACATTGAATTTAATTGTAGGACACCCAGTTGGTGTATGCAGAGAATTAAATTGCTTGGTGTAGAAAACCCACACATTTAGTGTCAGAAGTGTGAATAAATGAAGAAGACTTTTCTTTTACTATAATAAACAAATAACGGATCATATCATAGATGGTGAGTTTTATTTTTCTATTACAGTGTTTTTCTTGCCCCGCTTCCAAATCCAATAACCAGTTAACTGTGCTAACAAAAACAGTTGTAAGTTCTTCTCTGCTGTTCTTTGTTTTTTTGTAACTATTTGCAAATTTAAAGACACTCGGGCATATACACACATTTGTGTATTATTAGCTTAACAAAAGTGGTATATGAAATATATTTCTTTACCTTTCTTTTCTTATTCAACAACACCTCATAGAAATCCTTCTAATGGTTACGACTATAATTCATTCTTTTAAGTGGCTGCAAATTATTCCATTACATGGATTTTTCAAGCCTGTCTTTGTCATCGGCATTTATTTTTGCTACTACAAGCAATGCTGCAACGAACATCCTGGTATACGTCTCCTACTGTATTGATGCTTTTATTACTGTGGGTTGGATTCCCAGAAGTGGAATTGCTGGGTTGAACAGCATGTGTACTTTTAATTTTAAAAGCTATTGCCATTTTACTTTCCAAAAAGACTATAAAAATTTATACTTTCTCCAGTAACTTTTGAGACAAAATTTTTCCCATTATTCCCACTAGGAATAAGTTTTATAATTTTCAATTTTCTCCAAACCCTTGAAATTAAAGTCATATTTTGTCACTGCATAGTTTTTTTTTTCTGTTTTTGTTATTGTTAAATTTTTTGTGGATGCATAGTAGGTATTTGTGATGTACAAGAGATGTTTTGATACAGATACGCAATGTAAAATAATCACATCATGGAGAATGGGGTATCCATCCCCTCAAATATTTATATTTTGTGTTACAAACAATCCAGTTACATGCTTTTAGTTATTTTTAAATGCACAATTAAGTTATTTTTGACTATAGTCACTCTGTTGTGCAATCAATGTTTTATTCATTCTTTCTATTTTTTTGTGGCTATTAACCATCCTCTCCTCCCTCCAAACCTCCCATTACTCTTCCCAGCCTTCTTTTCCCCTCTATGTCCAGCCAATTCTTTTAATTTTTAGATCCAACAAATAATTGAAAATATTTAATACTTGTTTTCTGTGCCTGGCTTATTTTGCTTAACGTAATGATCTCCAGTTCCATTTATGTGGTTGCAAATGATAGGATTTTCTTTTTTATGACTAAATAGTATTCCATTGCATATACATAACACATTTTCCTTATCCATTTACCTGTTGATGGACATGTAGGTTGCTTTCAAATCTTAGCTATTGTAAGCAGTGCTGCAACAAAGTGGAGAGTGCAGATATCTCTTTGATATACTGATTTTCTTTCCTTGGGGTATATATCCAGCAGTGGGATTGCTGGATCATATGGTATCTCTATTTTTCAGTTTTCTGAGGAGCCTCCAAAGTATCCTCCTTAGTGGTTGTGTTAATTTACATTCCCACCAAGAGTGTACAAGAGTGCCCTTTTCTCCACATCACCTTCACCAGCATTTGTTATTTCTGTCTTTCAGATAAGCCATTGTAACTGGGGTGAGATGATATCTCATTATAGTTTTGATTTGCATATCTCTTATGATTATGATGTTGATAATCAGATATACCTGTTTACCATTTGTATGTCTTCTTTTGAAAAATGTCTATTCCAATTTTTTGCCCATTTTTGATTGGATTATTAGATTTTTTCCCATAGAGTTGAGTTCCTTATATATTCAAGTTATGAATCTCTAGTCAGAAGGGTAATTTACAAATATTTTCTCCCCTTCCGGGTGTTGCCTCTTCACCGTGTTGATTGTTTTCTGTGCAGGAGCTTTCTAACTTGATGTGATCCCATTTGTTCATTTTTGCTTGAGTTGCCTATGCTTGTGAGATATTGCTCAAATTTTTTTTCCCCAGACCAGTGTTTTAGAAATTTTCCCCAGTGTTATCTTGTACTAGTTTCATAGTTTGAGGTCTTAGCTTTAAGTCTTTAATCCATTTTTATTTTATGGTATTTTATTTTATTTTATTTTATATATAGTGAGAGACAGGGATATGGATATCCAGTTTCCTCAGCACGATTTATTGAAGAGACCATCCTTGCCCCAGTGTATGTTCTTGACATCTTTGTTGAAAGTGAGTTCACTATAGGTGTGTGAATCTGTTTCTTGGTTCTCTATTCTGTTCCATTGGTCTTTGTGTCTGTTTTCATGCCAGTGTCATGCTAACTGCAACTTTGCAGTATAATTTGAAGTCAGGTAATGTGATTCTTCCAGTTTTGTTCTTTTGGGTCGGGATAGCTTTGGCTATTCTGGGCCATTGTGGTTTCATATAAATTTTAGAAATTTTTAAAAATTTCTGTGAAGAAGGTCATTGGTACGTTGATAGAGATTATATTGAATCTGTAGGTTGCTTTGGATAGCATAGACATTTTAACAATATAAATTCTTCTATTCCACAGAAATGAAATATTTTTTTCAACTTTTGTGTGTGTGTCCTCTTCAATTTCTTTCATCAGTATTTTGTTGTTTTCATTATAGAGTTCTTTTATTTATTCTTCATTGCTTTGGTTAACACAATTCCTTAAGTTAAGTCAATTTGGATACCCTTTATTCCTTTCTGTTGTCTGGTTTCCCTAGCTAGCACTGCCAGTACTATGTTGAATAACAGTTGTGAAAGTGGGAATCATTGTTGTGTTCTAGCTCTTAAAGGAAAGTCTTCATTTTCCCCACTCCCCCATTCATACCAGTCCTACTCAATAGAGGAGAAGGGAATACTTCCAGTCTCATTCCATACAGCTAGTGTTACCCTGATACCAAAACCAAAGACACATCAAAAAAAGAAAACTACAGGCCAATATCTTTCATGAATATTGGTGCAAAAATCCTCAATGAAATACTCACAAGCCAAATTCAACAATACATTAGAAATGTTATTAATCATAACCAAGTGGGATTTAAGGTATTTAATTTTATTCGTGGCTTTTGTAAATGGAATTACCTTTTCATTTCTTTTTTAGATTGCTCACTGCTGGCATATAGAAATGCTACTAGTTTTTGTGTGTGATTTTCTACCTTGCAACTTTACTAAATTTATCAGTTCTAATAGTTTTTTGTGTGGAGTCTGTGGGTTTTTCCAAATATAAGGTCATGTCATCTGAAAAAAAGAATAATTTCATACCAGGTGTGGTGGCTCACACCTGTAATCCCAGCATTTTGGGAGGCCCAGGCAGGTGGATCATGAGGTCAGGAGTTTGAGGCCAGCCTGGCCAATATGGTGAAACCTCATCTCTAATAAAAATATAAAAATTAGCCGGGTGTGGTAGCACACGCCTGTAGTCCCAGCTACTTGGGAGGCTGAGGCAGAAGAATCACTTGAACCTGGGAGGCAGAGATTGAAGTGAGCTGAGATCTTGCTACTGTACTCCATCTTGGGTGACAGAGTGAGACTTCATTTCAAACAGAAACAAAAACAAAAAGAATAATTTCACTCCTTCCTTTCCAATTTGGATGCCCTTTATTCCTTTCTGTTGTCTGATTGCCCTGGCTAGCACTTCCAGTACTATGTTGAATAACAGTGGTGAAAGTGGGCACCACTGTGTCCTAGATCTTGAAGGCACTCCAAGAGCCTGCTTGGTGCTCTACCCCACTGTGGCCATGCTGGTACTTAAGGGGAAAGACCAAGTTCCCTTTACTTTTCCCTCCGTTTTTCTCAAGTAGAAGGATTTTTGCCCAATAGCTACTACCGCTAGTAATGTGCTGAATCTCACCTGAAGCCAGCAAGTCTCAGACTCACCCAAGGCTCTCAATGTAGTACCTGGGTATCATTGCTGGTTGTTCAAAGACCAAGCGCTCTTCAGTTAGCAGGTGATAAATGCTGCCAGGACTGGGGCATTCCCTTCAAGGCAGTGGGTTTTCTTCTGGCCCAGAGTGTGTCCAGAAATGTTGTCCAGGAGCTAGGGCATAGAACAAGGACCTTACAAACTCTGACCAGTGCCCTATCCTGCTGTGGCTGAGCTGATATCCAAGATGCAAAACAAAGTCTTCCCTCACTCTTCCCTCTCCTCTTTTTCAAGTAAAAGGAAAAGGTCTCTTTTGGAGCTGCAAGCTGTGCAGCCTGGGGTTAGGGGAGGGGTGATGGCAACACTCCCTTAACCACCCAAGCTGGTGTCTCAGTAGGTCACATACTCCCCCAGTCCACTTTCTCTGAGTCCAGTTCAGCTCTAGAACTCACAGTCGTTAGGACCTAGACTGCCTTTCAGCCTTTCAGGTTTGCTTAGAGACACAGAGTTCTGTAGCCTGCAGTGGTGAGGTTTGCAGGAATTGACGTTCTAATCCCTGGGATGGGCGATTCCCCTGTGGCTAGGGTTGATTTAAATGCTCCCCACCCCGTGCACGGGCCTCAGTTGAGTCTGGTCCAGTTCTTTCTTCTCTAACATGACAGCACTGAGTTCTGTGCCTTACAATTGCTGTGTTCTTGCCCCAGCGCCCAGAGATGCTCTCTGTACCATGCTGTTGCTGCTGGTGGGTGAAAGGTGGTGTCCGTGATTCAGGACTGTTTTTTCCACCTCTTCAGTGCCTCTTTCAGCCATACATAGTTAAAACCAGGTATGATAAGGGCTTGCCTGATTTGGGGTTCTTATGAAGGTGGTTTTTCTTTATAGATAGTTAAGTTGGGGTCCTTGTTGGGAAGACGATTGGTAGAGCCATCTATTCTGCCATACTGTTCCTCCTCCAATTGCTGCATTAAGTTTAATTTTCCTGACTATGAATGACTCCTACATTATATAAAAGAATAAACTTTACATTCACACAAAGGGTTGCACACAAGTATTCTTAACATTATTCAAAATAATCAAAAATTAAGAATAGCCTAAATGTGCACCAGTGAGAAGGAAACTGTATATATATATAAATATATATATATTTATATATATATATTTATATATATATATATTTATATATATATTTATTTATATATATATATATATATGATATGAAGTTTCACTAATCAGGACAGCATAGCCTGAGGCTACAGAAGAATATGTAGGCAATTTGACTAAATATAATTTTATGTTTGTAGGCTCAAACATATTTTAAATGAAATCCAAATATAAATGTTAGACTTGGGGGAACATTTATATTTATAATATAGATAATATGCTATGGCTAAAAATTAATAGCCGATGAACTCTTACAAATTGACAACAAAGAGGCCAATAACTCAGTAGAAAAGTGAACGGTGCTTATCAAATGACAGAATAACAAATGTCAGTGGCCAGGGATATTATAACTAATTACAAAATTCATACATAATTATTGTGAAGAAATGAAATCAACAAACACTATAGAATTATTTAAGGTGAAGAATTAATCACCCGCTGTGTGACAGGGGCAGGAAGCAAGTGACACAGTCAAGAGGTTTAAACAGAAAGCTAAATACAGGTGCAATATGCAGAGATGTTGGCACCAAGAAGGAAATCAACAAAGGATGGTGATGTATTAAGAACCACCAGCAGCAGAAAGTTGGTGCCACCCAGGTTGACAGTGGCCATAAGAAAGCAGATGATGTTTCTAAACCAAAAATTGGATCCACATCTGTCAGAATCTATGAGCACAGAGGAATGCAGGATAGACCAGAATCATAGAAAAACAGGCAGAGGGCCAGGTGTGGTGGCTCATGCCTGTAATCCCAGCACTTTGGGAGGCAGAGGCAGGTGGATCACCTGAGGTCAGGAGTTTGAGACCAGCCTGGTCAACATGGTGAAACCCTGTCTCTAATAAAAATAGAAAAATCACTCTCCCTCTTTCTCTTCCTCTTTCTTTCTCTCTTTCATTATTTTTTTTCTTTCTTTCACTCTTTCTTCCTTTCTCTCTTTTTCTTTCAAAAAAAAAAAAGTACAAAAATCAGCCAGGGGTGGTGGCAGGTGCCTGTAATCTCAGCTACTTAGGAGGCTGAAGCAGGAGAATCACTTAAACCTGGGAGATGGAGGTTGCAGTGAGCCAAGATTATGCCACTGCACTCCAGCCTGGGTCACAGAGCAAGATTCTGTCTCAGAGAGAGAGAGAGAGAGAGAGAAAGAGAGAGAGAGAGAGCAAAGAAACAGGCAGAGAGTGGGAGAGGATATAAATATCCCTCCTCTTTCTCTTCTTGCCCTCTTATCTATTGTAATGGATGTCCGTTAGCCAAAACCAATAGGAAAATACAGGGTAAGAAGGTCTTAGCAATCTAATGCAGAAAGAGAGCTTCCTGGGGCATAGAGAAGAACAGGAAAGGCTAGAGAATGGGTCAGGTTGAAGAGGCAAACTGAGGATAATCATCATGTCTTTCTTGCCACTTACCCTCATCCCCAGAGATAAAATAGCCAGCATTAACGTAGGGGGTTTATGCTATCAGAATGTTTTCTGTGCACATTCTTATCACCAGTCTTTCTTCCAAAGCTAACATATTCAATATTTAAATAACTTCAGTGGATCAATAAAAAAGAGGAACATCTAACAAAAAAGATGCAAGAGACACAAATTGAAATTCACAAGCATACATATGGATAATATAGACCTAACAGAATCAGCCTATTTTGTAATCAAATAGATGCAAATTAAAACAACAATGAAATGCTATTATTCATCTATCATATTGACGAAGAATAAAATTACATATGGAAAACCTCCTGTTGTCAAGGATGTGGTGGGATAATACTTACAGTCACTGATGTAGGAAAATAAATTGTTTTATCCTTTCTGGAGGGCAATTTGGCAAGATGTATCCAAAGGCTCATAAAAGTGTTTATATCCTCTCCCATAGTAATTCTACTTCCAGGAATTTATCCAAAGTGAATACTCAGAAATGCACATGGGGTGTTATCACAACATTATTTATAATGGTGATAAATAACAAAGACATAAATATTCACAATAGAAGATTTTCAAAATAAATTATGATATGGTCATACAATGAAGATTATGAAGCCATTAAAATCATGTTGTGGAAGAATACTTAGTGACACAAGACAATACTTATGATATTCTATTAAGCAAAATAATCTGAATGAAAGCAGGGATTATATTATGTGTTCTATGATCTCAATTGTGCAAAATATGTTCTGTCTGTAGTGTAAAATTATAGATTTTTTTGTATTCTGTGCATTTTTCTGTACTCTCTACAATGAATATGTTTTATCTATACAAATTTTCTATCTGTATTTGAAAAAAGGCAGTTATTCCACAAATAATTCACCTTCTATTTGGCTACATGTGGAGTCCATTTCTCCCCAGATTGGTAGTTACGTTAAATTCTCAAGTGAGATGAGGAGGCTTCTAGAATTTGAAAATGAGATGACCGTGCTTTTTTAAATAAATTGGTATGCCAACCTTCATGAAGTAACTCTTTGGATTACTTTTATATTGATGTAAAAATAAATAGTTTGATATTTGTTTGAATCTATTCTGGAAGATAAAATGAAATCATCCCTTTGTGTATAATCTGACCTTCGAGTTCTGTGTTCTGCCAGCTCTCTAAACTGTGATTGCTACTGGATAAACCAGATCTCAAATTAATGAGACAGTATTCATCGGAGAAAACTTGAGGATGAGCACCTCCCTTGGTGAGACTGCAATTTTCTGGGTTTGAATTTGTCTTAAGAAGTCTATATTCATACATTTATGTAAATTTATACATAAATGGAGGAGATAATTTCTCCCAGACTCCTGAAAGGGACTTGGTATACTTTAAACAGTGGGATAAATACAGTTATTTATATCCATATGCATATTCTTATATATAGCCATTAATTAATCTGTTGTGATCAACATAGAAGAAAAAAGAAGTTAATAAAAACTAAACAGTGTGAATTTAGCACCGCTCACCGTTAGATGTGAGTGGCAAAGGAAAGTCAATAATTAAGAAAGATTTTCTACTTCATGAGAATTCATGTCATCAATTTTTTTCACAGTTTGGAATTAAAGTTTTTCAAACTTCATCTATTCTACTTGTACTCTTGCCCATTTTTTTAGGCTATTACTACTTGGGCATTACAGTAAATAAATGATCATGCCCTGGATAGGGGTTGTGGCATTCTGGTCCTTATGAATTTACTATCTCTGTAAAATTGTGGCTACAACACACTCACATGAATCTGTCTGATGGCAAATCCTAGAGGTGAAGAACAAAGGCATGACACCCACATCCTACTTAATAGCTGATGATCCAGAGAAAGACTTCCCTTTGCCTCAGTTTCTTCTTGTAAATTGGGAGCAGCTATGGTATTTACAGCATATGATGACTGAAGATTTAGTTAGTTAGACTTACAGGACAATTCCCAGCATTCTTTTCATTTTTTGATTAATGTAAAGTTACATACTGTAGAATTCAACCTATTTAGTATGCAGTTCTTTGAGTGTGGATAAATATACACAACCATGTAATAACTACTACAATCAAAATACACAACCTCGGAGGCAACACAACATATCTACAACCATCTGATCTTTGACAAACTGACAAAAACAAGCAAAGGGGAAAGGATTCCCTGTTTAATAAACGGTGTTGGGAAAACTGGCTAGCCATGTGCAGAAAGCAGAAACTGGACCCCTTTCTGACACCTTACACTAAAATTAACTCCCGATGGATTAAAGACTTAAAGATAAGACCTAACACCACAAAAACCCTAGAAGAAAACCTAGGCAAATCCATTCAGGACATAGACATAGGCAAGGACTTCATGGCTAAAATACCAAAAGCAATGGCAGCAAAAGCCAAATAGAAAAGTGGGATCTAAACTCCAGAGCTTCTGCACAGCAAAGGAGACAATCATTAGAGTGAACTGGCAATTAACAGAATGGGAAAAAAATTTTGTAATCTACCCATCTGACAAAGGGCTAATATCCGGAATCTACAAAGAACTAAAACACATTTAGCAGAAACAAACAAACAAACCCAGTCAAAAATGGGCAAAGGTTATGAACAGACACTTTTCAAAAGAAGACATATATGAAGCCAACAAACATATGAAAAAATGCTCATCATCACTGGTTATTAGAGAAACGCAAATCAAAACCACATTGAGATACCATCTCACGCCAGTTAGAATGGTGATCATTAAAAAATCTGGAGACAACAGATGCTGCAGAGGATGTTGAGAAATAGGAACACTTTTACACTGGTGATGGGTGGGTAAATTAGTTCAACCATTGTTGAAGACACTATGGCGCTTCCTCTAGGACCTAGAAATAGAAATTCCATTTGACCCAGCAATCCCCTTTTGGGTATATATCCAAATGATTATAAATCGTTCTATCATAAAGACACATGCACACATACATTCACTGCGGCATTGTTTACAATAGCAAAGACCTGGAACCAACCCAAATGCCCATCGATGATAGAGTGGACAGGGAAAATGTGGCACATATACACCATGGAATACTATGCAGCTATAAAAAACAATGAGTTCGTGTCCTTTGTATGGACATGGATGAATCTGGAAGCCATTGTTCTCAGCAAACTGACACAAGAACAGAAAATCAAACACTGCATGTTCTCTCATAGGTGGGTGTTGAACAATGAGAACACATGGACACAGGGAAAAGAGCATCACACACGGGTCTGCTGGGGGGGACTAGGAGAGGGACAGCGGGTGGTAGGGATTTGGGAAGGGGTAACATGGAAAGAAATACCAGATATAGGTGATGGGGATGGAGGCAGCAAACCACATTGCCATGTGTGTACCTAGGCAACAATCCTGCATGTTGTTCACATGTACCCCAAATCCTAAAGTGCAATAAAATATATGTCTTTAAAAACAGAAGGTTATACTATATGGTTTTAATTTACTGTTTTGTCTTACTCTGCTAGATTTCAGCTCCTTTATAGGTATCTCTTATCTTCTACCTCTCCTTGGTAATTTTCAGTAGCTGGATGGATAAATTACAACAAAACATACAAAGGAACTCTTATGAATTTCTTCCAGTTATATTTTTACTGAAACACTCGCAATCTGTCTAGCAGATTTTTTAGGTGAATTAACAGAGGCAGGAGAAGTGTATTAAACCTTCTTATAATCCCAAACAAAATAATTTCTTCCATCAAGTATAACCTTCCTGCAGCGTTCCCTAAACTAGGTTGAAGCACCACAGTCCTAACCACTCCTCAAAACTTGGCGCTTGCTTCTTTAATACCTATTAAGTATACACCATTTATTTACCTACTACTCTAGACTGTAGACATCTTGAAGGCAAGATACGTCTTTCTCCGTACCTTCAGTGTTAAGCACATTACGGTAGGGTTCAACAAAGTTTACAGGACGAATGAAATAAGGACACATACGCCCAGCGCGGTGGCGCATGCCTGTAATCCCAGCACTTAGGGAGGCCGAGGCGGATGGCTTGGCTTGAGCTCAGGAGTTTGAGACAGGCTGGGCAACATGCTGAAACCTTGCCTCTACCAAAATCAAAAATTAGCTGGGCGTGGTGGCACACGCTTGTGGTCCCAGGTACTCAGGAGGCTGAAGCAGGAGAATCGCTTGAGCCCGGGAGGGGGAGGTTGCGGTGAGCCGAGATCGCGCCACTGCACTACTCCAGCCTGGACGAGAGTGAGACCCTGTCTCAAAAAAAAAAAAAAGGAAATGGGCCACATATGTCTCAAAAGACCATTTATATTGCCCTCCAAGAGAACTGGGAGTTCCTACACGAACTTTTTAAAAGTTACCTTGAGATAGGATCAGAAAGGCAGCCTACTTGACTTTCTTCCCAGTCTAAAGTGCGGCTACTAATAATACCCACGATTCTCCCTCCAGACAAGGAATCCAGAGAAAAACACTGAAGCCCCACCCTATTGCTGTCCCACCTGCTCCGCAAAAAGTGCACTCAGCCCGACAGCGGCTGAGCGGCCAGCCGGGAGGCCCAGGCCGCGCCCATCAAGCAGGTGTCACGAGACTGGGATTGGCTCTTTGAACAGACGTCATTCCGAACATGACGGTTCCGCCCCTTTCAAGATGGCGCTGCACACAGTGCGGAAAGCTCGTGGGTGCTGGAGCTTCATCCGGGCACTTCATAAAGGATCCGCAACTGCTCCCACTCCGCAGGTAACTAAGGCTGGCCCTTCCCTCGGCGGCTTCCCATCTCGCGAGGTTCTTCTCATCCCACTGCCCTCTATTTGTTTTTCTCCTCCCGCTTCTTAGGGAAAGTACTTGCCTTCTCTCGCCTGTCTACTCGCCTATGACTGCCCTCCTACTCAGAGCGTAGTGACGTTGCAAGGATACGTGATGACGTAAAGCTCCCTTGGTTAAAAAAAGCGCGCCGCTCCCTGACCTCTTGCCTCCGCTTCCTGACCTCTTGTCTCCGCTTCCTGACCTGGGAGCTGATCGCCGCCGCTGTTGCCGGGCAACGCGGTGAGCCAACCTTGGGCGTGGTGTTTTCAGAAACCGGGTGTTTTAGAGACTGCTCTTCTCATGGTCCTGTTACTGCTTTTACTCTCCTTACCCTAACAGCAAACCAGGGGGCCGTCGGAGAGACGATAGAAGTCTTGTTAGGCATTGGGCGGCTCAGGTCAGGGCAGCAGCTTGGCTGTGTGGTACCTGAGGGAGTGTCTGCATCATCCATTCTGCTTGCTTCTCGTGGCCCCACAGCACGGCTGTATCTAGGCGGCTGTGAAAGTGATAGCAAGCTGCCCCCGAGTTTGTCCTGTCCTGCTTTTGACAGCATTGCCGTTACCATTAATCTCGTCCTACGGAGACCACGTGGCGGCCTGGTCTAATAGTCTTAAATAATTGGAATTTTACCCTCATGGCAAAAATGTCGGGGGGAGGGGATACCCTTTCTGTTATTCAGACTTTTACCAAACGTCTTCCAAGTGCAGTCTCGGTAAGCACTTTGACATAGGTTGTCTGCAGGAGATAACTTCTGGGAACGAGAGAGAAACGAGATAATGTGATTTTATTAGGTAATTTCCTGGCATCTTTTGCGTATTCACTGTCACAATATGTAGGTGAGGATGTCACAGCTATTATAACTGGTGTGTTGAAAAGAGCACTAGAGGAAGGTAGTCCAGAGGTCAGGGATTTGGTCCCCCGCTTGATAGCTGTGTGACAAGTCACAATCTCTCTGGGTCTTTTTTTTTTTTTTTTAGCGCTTATTGGGTGGAGGAGGAGTTGGACTCATTGACGTTAATATGTTAAGGTTCCTTCAAACTCTGGGAAATCTATAGTTCCGTGATTATGAAGCCAAAACAAAGCCAATGGGAGTAATTATGAAAACCAAGATTTAAGTTCAATTTATTTTTCTAATCATGTCATAAATATTTTGAACTTTCGTTTTCTTTATTGTTGTGAGCCTCACACATTCTTATAAGCTAATGTATTAATATAAACCAGAAATCTCCCTGTCAACAATGATTCAAATGTTATTTTAAATTTCAGCAGCAAAGTTAGATAAGACAATTCAAAATTAGATAAATCCATAAAAAATTCTTCTTGTTGAAATTTGAGGGTTTGATTCTGCAGAATCAGAATTAGTTGATTATTTATAATTAATAACACATTAACACCTATGCTATCAAAGTAAGCCTTAGATCTAAACTTCCCCTTATTCCATACTAAAGAGTTGACGATGTCTTGAGAATAGAGAATCAAAGAGAAAAGAAAATGAGAGCCTGCTAATGACTGCCCGCCCAGGGAATTTTAAGACACCAAGTCAGTATAAATACTAAAGAAAAAAAAATTTCTTAAACCTTTACTATTGTTTCAGTGGCATTTATGAATAGGGCTATAAAAGTTAATTATTAATGTAGATTGTTTCAAGATGTAGAATTTCCAGTACAGATGAATGTTTCTAAACCTTTAATTTAGCTTTGAGTAGAATAAGAATTAAATGTGAGAATGTTTTTTTAAAGTATAAATCTACATATAATTTTAGTCATTGAAAATGATGGTTTGAAAGATTAATGTGGTCTTTTGACACATTGAGAAAAGATACAAAATTGTATTCATAGTGTTATTACAATATTATGTTTATAAATATTTATATAAACATATACATAAAAAGACTGGAAGGGAACAAACATTTTTAACTTTTTAATTTTGCTTTGGCCTTCCTGAATAGTGGGTTAAAAGTTATTTGTTTCCTTTTGTAGCATTCCATATTTTTCACATGTCTACATTGAAGATATACACTTTTATAACCAGAAAAAAGTTTTGAAATCATAAATCTTTAAACAAATCTTTCGTCACTAATACCATTTGTGTTATTTTAGGTTTTTGAGGAAGATACTTGTTCCACAATACTGTTATTAAAATGGCCTTAGAAAAGGACTACTAAAAATTTATGGCCACTTTTCCTGTATGTATCTTCTTTTTCTCTTGAAAAGCTTCCTTTGAAGTCAAAGGGATTTTGTGAACAGATGCAGAAATATGTGAAAGAAGCATTGGATTCTTAAACCAGATGCGTTAGACATTTTTATGATGTCTCATAAGCTTTGTAGAAAACAAAAATTATTTTGCAAGAGGATAGCATAATGGGAAAAATGAGTGGGTCTATCAAAAACCAAGAAATAGCAAAGTTACTTTTTATTAGTTTTGGCTGTGAACTTACTTCCTGAGGTGGAAAGCAAAAGTGAATGAGCCATAGCAGTGCTATGTTAGAAACTGTAGCTAACAAAGTATTGTGATTCCTGGGTTGTATGAATGGTTTTTCGTGTTTTCTTTTTTAAAAACAAAATCTTGGGTAAAAAGCTTGGCATAGGGGCTCTTTGCTTATCTCAGATGCAGGCTTTTACCTCTCAAGGCCAGATGTAAACTCAAGTTCAAAATAAAAAATAGAAACAAGAATAACTGTACATCACTCCATACTCATTATGGGATGTCTACAATTTATATGAAAACCGTTTATTTTGCCAGGTGTTGCCTGACAGAAAACTGTTGAAATCTGACAAGATGAGAGTAGTCATAGAGTCAGAGGAATTAAGATCTGACATGTTAGGTTTAAATGTTGATGGTATTAGGTAAATTTAAGCCTGTCATCATTGGCCAAACACAGAATCCGTACTTCTTTAAGCATGAAGTCATGATTGTATTGTGCAAAGAGTAAAATATTGATGGTTAATAAATATTTGCAAATATATCTGTTAAAATTCAGTTGAAGTATGATAAAGTGTCCACATTTTATTGCAGCTGAACATGCTTCCTTATTAGCGATTCCTAGCCTGGGTTTGACCAGTATTCACATAATGTTCTTGCTGTTAATAATTGCTAAGTATAGCCATTAGATGAAGAATTTGCCTTCCAAAAAATAAGCATGGTTTAAAATTTTTGACTCTGTATTTAGTTATCACAAGACTTAAATTTTTTAAATTTTAAAATAATTTTAGATTTACAGAGTTGCAGAATTAGTAGAGAATTTCTGTATACCCTTCACCAAGCTTTGTCTTGAATAATTATAATATAGTTATCAAAATCAAAAAACTAATAATTGGTGCAATAGTATTAATTTAGCTTAGTTCAAATTTCACTAGTTTTTTCACTATCCTTTTTCTTAGTCCAAGATCAAATCCAAGATCCCACATTGCATTTAGCTGTCATGTCTTTTCTAATCTATACACTTTCTGCCTTTCATGAACTTGGCACTTTTGAAGAGAACTGGTCAGTTATTTTGTAGAATGTCTCTCAATTTAGGTTTGTGTGATTTTTCTTTGTGATTAGACTGAGGTTACGGATTTTTGGCAAGAATACCACGAAGAGATGTTGTTCATAACAAGGCCTTAAGGCAGGTATTAGCATCTTATTTCAAACGTGAAGAAATAGACTTAAGTAACTTGCCCAATGTCACACAATGGTGGAATTAGGATGGTAAAATTTAATGTAGGCATTTCCTTCCATATTTTGCAATTAGTGTTTGTTATTGTAGGTTTCGGCAATGTTAATGACATTAAATTGGCATAGTTTTCCCACTGACTTTTAGCTTTTCCCTGCCATGTATTGTCCTTGCAACATGCAACATGAGCTAATCAGCATGGTATGTGTTCAAGAGCTACAGCAGCCATGTGGGGATTTTGCTGGTTGATTACTCTGCCAGTTTGGTGAGGTTACTTCATCTCTCTGTGGCAAATAAAGGTGCTGTGTGGATCCCCTCTAAAGCTCCTTTTAATCTCGGTGAGTCTATTTGTTTAAAGTGCTCTGTGGTTGGTTGCTTTTGTGAACTGACCTACTTTATTATAAATGATAATAATATTTAAATTGTTTGAAAAATAGCTTGAGCAGCTAATGAAAACTACTGATAGTAACTGTTGAAAATATAGAGGAAGAATAGTAGCTGAATGCTGAGGGTTTATGCTAGCAGATACTATGGCAGCCACGGCCTGGAAATTTTGAAGAGAGTAATGCTGCTGACCCCCAAATTCTTTCTCAGTGTATCTTTTGAATGACTGCAAGTTATAGAAAAGTTGTCTACAGAAGCTTCTAAAAATATATGTATGCACATACACAAATATGTATATTTTTTGTATAAATATATTTATACAACTTTATTTAAGCATCTATTGGCCAAGCATGGTGGCTGACGCCTGTAATCCCAGCAGTTTGGAGGCCAAAGCAGGTGTATTTCTTGAGTTCAGGAGTTCAAGACCATCCTGGGCAACATAGTGAGACCTTGTCTCTATAAAAATACAAAAAATTAGCCAGGCTTAGTGGCATATACTGGTAGTCCCAGCTAGTCAGGAGACTGAGGTAGGAAAATCACTTGAGCCTGAGAAGGCTGCAGTAAGTAGTGATTGCACCACTGCACAGTAAGATCCTGTCTGAAAAACAAAAAAAACCCAAAACCCATCTGCCTGTTTGTCTGTCTATCCTGTACCTATATTTTACGTCTTTCAGAAAAGGAACTAATAGCTAGTGCCTGCTATGTGCTAAAGCCTCATGGTATGTGCTACACATACTTTATCTTATTCACACATCCATTGGTAAATATTATTCTTCCCATTTTATGAAAGAGGAAACTAAGGTTCAGAGAGGTTAGGTAATTTTCCCAAGTCACAGTGAGTAGATAGCAAGTGACAAAGTCCAAACCTAGTCTTGCCGATGCTTTTCCCACTTTACCAAGAGTGTCCTTTATCAAATGAAATCTTACATGAATCCCTGTTATAGAAAACAGATAAAAGCAAAGCTTTTCTGATTTAAGAAGCAGAGGAGTATTTTTAGCCCTGCTTGTTTAATTTCCCTCTCCCTCATTACCCCACCTCCCCACACTTAAACTTCATAACCCAGGGGCTCCTGAGATGGTGTCACACAATTTTGGATTTCTTAAGATGTAGTTTGAAAAGTACTGCAGCTTCTGTAAATATCTATGTAAGTTTGTTGATTAGGACCACATATGATGGCTGGGTTATTTTTAAGGAGCTGCACTGTAAATGAGTGGTTTGAGAGTATTTACTTCGATTTTTATCTATTTTATAACTAAAATACAGTATTCTATTGATCCTAAGCTACGTGAGAGTACATGAAGTGAGAGCAGTCAGCCAACTTTCTTTCCTTTTCTTGCGTTCTTTGTTTTTTACAGCTTATTTCTGCCTAACATGCAGATCTTTGTGCACAAAGATAATGCTTTGGGTTCACTCTCTGACTGTTGTAACTAACCCAGCCTCTAGCCTCCTCACAGAGAACACTTATGTTAGTTCTTTGCTTGACTCTTCTACTGCCACCATTCAGGAGTTCAGGAGTTTCTCTTCTGAAGATTACAACACGAGGCCTAAATCTTCCTCCTAAATTTCTACAAAGAAATTTACTCCTTTAAGGTAGAAGCTGCTAAGCCACAGTGTGAGACTCTAGATGCCTAGAGATAATTTATAGTCACAGAGATGATATGCTGACTCCAGCTTGACTTAATTTAACTCTGCTCAGGCATTTACAGTTTTCTCTCTACCGTTTCTTAACAGTATCCTATCTTTTTTTTCTCCAGTTCAGAGGCTTCACAGATTCTCTTAACTTCTCTGCTTACTGAGCATAGCAAGGTCATTTGTAGGTCTTAGCACCAACCCATCACCTGAGTTCTGTTAGGTTTCTACTCATTAATCAAAATTCATCTGTAGCTTTCTTTTTTCTTGCCACAATATCTTCCTTGTTTATCTTGAGCTACTCCTCCATTTCTAATTAAGAAAGTTCTAGTTGAACTTACTTCTGGTTGGCTAAGAAACTTTTTTTTCCCTTTGCCTTCTAAAAAGCAGAGGGACGCCAATCTGATTTTTTTTTTTTTTTTGAGACGAAGTCTTGCTCTGTTGCCTAGGTTGGAGTTCAGTGGTGCGATCTCAGCTCACTGCAACCTCCGCCTCCCAGGTTCAAGCAATTCTCCTACCTCAGCCTCCTGAGTAGCTGGGATTACAGGCGCATGCCACCATGCCCAGTGAATTTTTGTATTTTTCATAGAGATAGGGTGTCACCATGTTGGTCAGGCTGGTCTCAAACTCCTGACCTCATGATCTGCCTGCCTTGGCCTCCCAAAGTGCTAGGATTACAGGCATGAGCTACCGCGCCCAGCCCTGATATTTAATTCATGAATATTCTTACAACTTCCACTTCTTCATCCTTTACATTCTTTGCGGATACACCAAACAGCATGCAAGAATTCAGTTTCTCCTTCACATTCCTATCCTTATGTTCTGACTGTGACTCATTACGTATAGGGCATGCAACTCCACTGATGGAACTCTGAATGACCTTGGTTAGGTTGCTTCTTATCCCATTTTCTTGAGATGTTAGGTATAAATTTTTCAGTAAGGTAGTTGAAAGTATAAAATAAAATAACATCTTACCTTGTAAAACATTTTAAAGTGGAATCGATTCTCTTTAATAATATTCTATTCTAATGCAGTACTTTCTAGTTTTCAGAATACAGCATGCAAAGTTCCTCTATTTAGCCATCAAAAATTTTTACTCACTGATTAAACTTTTATTGTGCCTTCCCCCTTTTTTTTTTTAAACCAGTTTTGTAATGATGTTGAATATAAAGTAAATATCAGTGTTCAAGTTTTACTTCAGTGGCTGTTATCCTATTTGTACTAAAATTAGTTTAATGTTTAATTCATTTTCGGGCCCTGGTCTGTTGGTACCCTGATAATTTCAGTTATTAGTAAACATGATAACGGAGGTGGTGGCAATAATAGCCAACATTCATGGATGCTTACTGTGTGCCAAGAATAGTTTTAAATATTTGACATTGCTTAACTCATTTAATCCTCATAACTCAGTGGGGTAGGTGCTGTTAGCCTCATTTTATAGATGAGGTTGTTGAGAGGTTAAATAACTAACCTAAGGTTACATAGCTAGCAAGTGCTGGAACCAAGATGTACAGCCAACCAGCCTGATTTCAAACCCTGTGCACTAACTACGATGATGGTAACTTCTGAAGCAAAGTACACATGTTAATTCGCTGATAACTGCCTTCTAATGTTTAAATCTGTTTCGTGAAAACCACTTATATATCTTGCCATGGTGACATGTAGAGTAGAAATTATAAATCATCCCTTGTTGTTGCTATTTTTACAGTCTTGTTTGGCTCAGTGAATTACGAGAAAGAAGCAAAGCTGTCTTGTAAATTTATCTCCATGTCTCTATTTGGCTACTACCACTAGGATTACCTTGTATAAAATAAGGGCTTTTAACACGTGAGTCCCAAGGTGCATGTAGGAAGTTCTATTTATACGCAGTCTATAGCTGAAAGGTCAACCTGCACAGATCCCTGCAGGCAGAGGCGAGGTGGTGAGAGCTAAAGCTGATGGATGACCAGGGGACCACTATCTAGGGTCTAGTTGGGATTTATGGCTAGAGTGCTTTCTTCAAGCAGTAGCAGAAGTATAAAGTGGGAAGGTGGGAGATACGGAAATAGTGTTGTGGGCCATTTCTGTAAGGGACAAGGAATAATTGTATTCTAAAAGATTGTCCTTTGAAGGAGTTCTTAAAGAGATCTATAATTCATTAATTATGCACTATTAAGATTAGTACATTAGTATATTAATTAGAATGCCAATGAGGTCTTAAAATTAGCAACATTGGACAATTCATTTTATACATCAAACAAGGGGCTTCTCATGAACTTTTCTTCATACTCCTCATGAACAGAGACTTTGCATGGACTGTTCAACTTTATGATATGAATAAAGCCTACTCTTTATTCACCGTGTTACTTTGGAGCCCTTTTGGGAAGCAGGAGAATATAATAGTGAAAGGACATGGAACTGTTTACTCAAATCCCTGATTTGGATTCCTGTCGTCCCGTGGGGAGAATGCTCTGAGCAGCCAGTTCATAAATTTGCTGGAAAAGAGAAGAGGTCTCTTGGGCTGAGGGTAAGTGTGCAGTGCGAAGATGGAGCCCCAAGGGAGATGTTAAGGACCAGACTCTCTGGAACCCTTGCCAGTCCTGGGGAGAGAGCCAGATTGCCCCCCCACCATGGCTACTAGTTACCTGGCCAACTTTGGCTTTTCCCATGGCTGGCAACCTTCCAGCTACTCCCATGCCACTGAGCTGTGAGACATCCAGACTCAGTAACTTAGAGACGCAAGTTCATGGAGATACACATTCACACGAACATTGTACTTGTCAGCTTAAAGTTGACTAGCTCTTCATTAAGAGGAAGTGTGGGAAAGCAAACCATGCATGACTGTTTGGATCAGCCAGGCCTGGCTCCACCACCACGTTTTAACTGTGTGATGCCAGGCAGTTTTTTGACCTCCCTAAATCTCAGTTGTCTCATCTGCAACGTGTTAATAGTACTCCTCACATTGTAGGAAAATTATGTAGATGTGAAATCCTACCATATGTAAAGTTGGTTTGCCACCACACAGCACCTGGTAGGTCCTCCCTGCTTGATGATGACTTCTGCAATAATATATAATTTTATCCGGCAACCTTTCTCTCTTTTACTGTTATCACTCTGAGTAGGATTCTTCCCATTCCCATACTATTCTTCCCTCCCACCATATCCCCCACAATCAGTCTGACCAGATTAAACTCCCAAAAGCAGAGCTCTAATTTGTTGTTCCCTTGCTGAGAAACCTGCGGGGGTTCCTCGTAAAGTCCAGACTTCCCACAGACCAACGTTTAAAACTTTGCACAGTCCGATCCAAAATCTCTCTCTAGACCTTACATAGATCCTTTGGCCTAGAGTTCATAAATTTCCAGGTTTCCTCAGAGCTATTCCCTTTTACTTCCTTATTAATGTCATTATCTCTTCTTGGAAAGGCCTTTCTTCTCAAGCTTATCGTCTGTATTCTATCATTCTTTAAAAACAAAATATGTACAGCTTTTTGCGATACCAATTATATCACAATAAAATGTTTTAAAACAAACAGCAACAACAACAACAAAAACCTCAGATATAGGTTCCAAAAACTTTGTTCTGAAGCTGGAAATGATTGCTTCCAGTTTGAAATTTTATAGGACGTTGTACCTTTCTTATAGAAAAAACCCCACATCTTTTATATTCTGTCTCTGTGTATAGGCGTTTGGTTTAAGATAGATGGGAGAGTATGCTCTTTTTCATTTAGACCTTTTGTGAACACCTCAGCAGAAAACAGTTTAGTGTACACCGTACCCCCGGTGCAGCTTAGGCTACCACTCGGCAGGCAGACCTCACCAGATGGTATGTTTCTGGAGGCCACCACCAGTCATAAAAGACAGGAAGATTCTTCCTGTTGAGCCTTGGCTGTGATAACTATGTGTGTGAGAAAATGAGTTATTATAATAATAAAGATTTAATTCTTAAATATTTGTCATAATATCCTGTTACAGAAGGAGCTCAATAAGGATTTAATGAGTGAATGAATTCAGTGAAAAAAAATCAATGAGACAACGCATGAGAGAGTGCATAGCATTGTCATCAAGGAGATTGTTGAACTGAAACCATACATTTTTGCGTGTATTTTTATTTAATAACAAAAGATGTGTAATGTTTGTTGCAGTTAATAAGTGATCTTATTATTGCCCAAGGTATCCGGGTTTATAAATGATTGGAAGATCATACCAATTTTATTTAAACGATTTTTTGAGAGGGTGTGGATTTCCAACTTGTTGCTTAACTTGACACTTATTGTCACTCTGACCCTAATTGTATTTTTCACAGGTAACACTAATTATACTAGGGTTTTTCACCTCTTTACATTATACTGAGGTTTGTTACATCTGTATATAGAAAAGTGTAGACATAGGATTAAGATGAAAAGATTTTATTTTGCATATGGTTTTGCCTCAAAGGACTGTCTAGTTCAATAAATGTGCCATATTATC
This sequence comes from Cacajao melanocephalus, assembly GCA_963573385.1. Taxonomy (NCBI): domain Eukaryota; kingdom Metazoa; phylum Chordata; class Mammalia; order Primates; family Pitheciidae; genus Cacajao; species Cacajao melanocephalus. The sequence continues at coordinate 6,383 of CAUYLG010005783.1, read as the reverse complement.
TGTACAACTGATGTGGTTTTTACTATTATAATAGTGTGCTTTCTTCAACTTACAAAGGAAATAAAAAGCTCATTTATTGTATGGACATTGCCTTTCTTTTTTCCTCATTTACTCACCTTAAGTCCCATGTAAGCAACCTGTCAAAGCATGCGTAGCACTTTTGCTCTGTAGATCTTGGTGTGCCCTGCGTAGGTGGAGAAAACAGCCCTAGGTCTCACTGCACTGTTATAGACAGTAAGGCCATTTGTAAGCTAATGCAACTTCATGTTTCTTTGCACCTTGACTAATGCAGAGTAATGTGATTCAAGCAGATTTTTATATCTATACAACCAAGATTTTGCAAAAAATTTATATTTTCTTCTTTTAAAGTGGCCAGTGGTTAATTATAGTAGTTGGGCAGGAAAGCTTTATTGCTATGCTTGGTTACCACATTGTCATTACATGTTTAATAAAACCTTAAATTGTGCTATATCATATTTGTTAGAGAGAATGGGATTTTTTGTTTTTTGAGACAGAGTCTCACTCTGTTGCCCAGGCTGGAGTGCAGTGGTGCAATCATAGCTCCCTGTAGCCTTGAACTCCTGGACTCAAGTGATCTGTGATACTCAGCCTCCTAAGTAGCTGGGACTACAGGCACGGGCCACCACATTTGGCTTTTTTTTTTTTTTTTTTTAATTAAACACAAGGTCTTGCTATGGTGTCCAGTCTGATCTCGAGCTCTGGGGCTCAAGTGGTCCTCCTGCCTCAGCTCCCAAAGTGTTGATATTACAGGTGTGAGCCACTCTGCCTGGCCAAGGGGAGGGGTTTGATTGCAGCACCTTTCTGGTAAATCTATGACTAACTCTATTCAGGCTGCTATAACAAAATACCACAGACTGAGTAGCATAAACAACAGACATTTATTTGTCAGTTTTGGAGGCCGTGAAGTCCAAGATCAAGGTGCTGACACATTCCATGTCTGGTGAGGGCTTCCTTACTGGTTCGTTCTCTGGGATCTCTTTTATGAGGCCGCTGATTACCTCCCAAAAGCCCACCTCCTAATACTATTACATTGGGGATTAGGTTTCAACATATGAATTTTGAGAGGACACAGACATTCTCTTGCAGTCTGTGATTACAGTGGCCAGACATCTTGTAAAATCCAGAACCAGTTATACTTTATACCAATAAATCTTTAAAGTGTCTTTGAAATTTCAGTGTTTCAGCATCTACATATCTCCTGCACTGTTTCTCACATTCTAAAATAGAACAAAACTTCTTCAGCGGACTACAATTCCTTAATTTTGATTGACAATATATTAACATACCTATGACTAAAATAGAGACACAGCTTGCCCTCTGTCTTTCTTTTCCATCTAGCAGACTTTTTGGTCAGGCTTCCATGATACCTGTCTTTTTGGAATTCAGATGCTTACCTTTAGACTAACCTTGTAGATATAGGGTCAGCCAGTTTCCATTTTTACCACAACTTAGAAGGAAGTGGGAACAAGAGGAGTGGCTCTTCAAAAAGGAGTAACAAAGCCATGACCACTGATGGGATTACTGTAAGATGAATACCATTTAAATTGCATTTTCTACAGGGAGATCATTAAGAAAAAAGCATGTACAGTCAGGGGGAAAGATTTAAATCAAGCTTTTTAAAACTTCTCTCAGTTCAAACCCTGGGAAAAGACCAGAGTTGAGGAATTAAAAAAGGGAGACAGAGATGGGAGAAGAATCATTAGAGTATAGATCTAAGGATTCCAAGGGAGTAGAGAATTTCAAAGATGTAGACTAAGAATTATCCATTAGAATTTGGCCTATCATCCCAGCACTTTGGGAGGTGGGTGGATCATCTGAGGTCAGGAGTTCCAGACAAGCCTGGCCAACATAGTGAAACCCCATCTCTACTGAAAAATACAAAAATTAACTGGGTGTGGTTGTGGGCACTTGTAATCCTAGCTACTTGGGAGGCTGAGGCAGGAGAATAGCTTGAACTGGGGAGGCAGAGGTTGCAGTGAGCTGAGATTGTGCCACTGCACTCTAGCCTGAGCAACAGAACAAAACTCTGTCTCAAAAAAAAAAAAAAAAAAAAAGAATTTACAGTTGCTATTATCACTAAAGATGTTAGCAACAAAAGCTTTAGAAGAGTTATTGGTGTAGAAGCTTAGTTACCGTGAGAGAAGAGGTGAGAAAGTGAGGATTGCTCTTTGGAAGATCCTGTTTGAGAAGAGAATGAGCAGGTGAAGGGAGCTATAAAAAGTGGCCTTACCAAAAAATTTTTTGATGGTAAGGTCTTTTAGGATGAAAGAAACTTGAGCACGACTGTAAGAGCCAGTAAAGATAGAAAGATTGACAACACAGGAAAGAGATGGAAAGAAATAGGAAGAAAATGTAGTCCAGAGCAAATGACTGAACACTAGGAGAGTGGGAGAAAGGCAGAGATAAATGTGGGTCTGGATGAGTTTGCTGAGAGTGGCGTGGGACATTGAGGAGCTCCGAAACCTGTTGAGCATCATTTTCTCAGAGGGCTTCCGTTCTGAGGAGATGCTACAGGTGAGGGGGTTTGTGTATGGGTTCTGCAGTCAGACTCCTTGCATTCAAACCAGAGTTTTTCCACTCAATAAATAGGTATCCTTGGGCAAGTTACTGAGCCTCTCTATACCTCATTTTCGTTTATAACATGGAGAAGAACATGGAGATAAAAGCTTGAGCTGTAGAGCTAGACTGCCATGATTTGGAGCTAGTAAGCCCTACTGCTTACTGGCAGTGTGACCTTGTGAAGTCACTTGATTTTCCTGTACCTTAATTTTTTTTTCATCCTTAAAACAGAGACAATAATAGTATGTACCCCAGTTTTTGGCTCTGAGCAGCACCATGGCAGTTGGCAAGAACAAGCACCTACGAAAGGCGGCAGAAAGGGAGTCAAGAAGAAAGTGGTTGATCCATTTTCTAAGAAAGATTGGTATGATGTGAAAGCACCTACTGTGTTCAGTATAAGAAATACTGGAAAGACGCTAGTCACCAGGACCCAAGGAACCGAAATTGCATCTGATGGCCTCGAGCATAGTATGTTTGAAGTGAGTCTTACTGATTTGCAGAATGATGAAGTTGCATTTAGAAAATTCAAGCTGATTACTGAAGATGTTCAGGGCAAAACTTCCATGGCATGGATCTTACCCATGACAACATATGTTCCATGGTCAAAAATGGCAGACAATGATTGAAGCCCATGTTGATGTCAAGACTGCTGATGGTTACGTGCTTCATCTGTGTTGATTTTACTAAAAAATGCAACAGTCAGATACGGAAGACCTCTCATGCTCAGCACTAACGGGTCCGCCAAATCCTGAAGATGATGGAAATGATGACCTGACAGGTGCAGACAAATGACTTGAAAGAAGTGATTAATAAATTGATTCCAGACAGCATTGGAAAAGACATAGAAAACGCTTGCCAGTGTATTTATCCTCTCCATGATGTCTTCGTTAGAAAAGTAAAAATGCTGAAGAAGCCCAAGTTTGAATTGGGAAAACTTGTGGAGCCTCGTGGTGAAGGTAGTAGTTCTGGAAAAGCCACCAGGGACGAGACAGGTGCTAAAACAAGCTGATGGATATCAACTACCAGTCCAATAATCTTTAAAGTTCAGACTTACAGTAAAAAGTCCTATTTGTAAAAAAAAAAATGGCAAATAAAAAGTCCTATTTGTAAAAAATAAAAATAGTATCTACCTCTGAGGGTTACTGTAAGTATGAGAATTCAATGAGTTAATATTTATGACTATCTAGAACAGTGCCAGGCACACTGTAGATTTTATGTAAGTTTTTAACAAGGGTTTGATAAACACGGTTGAGAGCCTAATTGAAATTAGAAATCACAAATTAGATTTGGAACAAAATTCCACATTTTTTCCCCCAAAACTGCTTAGCTAGTTAAGTAAGTAAGTGAATGAGTTCTTTACCCTTGATCCAGGATAGAGTGTTTGTCTTCACTATTGGGACACTATGGCAAGGGGCGCTGAGGTTGCTCCGGAGAACATAGTCCAAGTGATGACCTTGGGGCCAGGCTGGGTAGGGAAGAAGAGAAGACAGGTAGGGAAGAAGAGAAGACAGGTAGAGATTGCGGTACCAGCAAAAAAATGGAAAAAATCAGAGGCTATGATTTCTAAATAAACTTGAAGAGCAGATATAGTGGGGATTAAAGGATAAAAGGGTTAAAACGTAGAAGGTTGCAGACTGAGTAGAATATGGACATATATGATTTCAAAAATGGAGAAATTCTGTATGATGGCAAGGCCCAGGGTATAACGTGGGAATAAAGGATTGAGGTTGAGGACATCCAACAAATGTATTGAATGCTAGGGTATTGGATGGGTAGTCTACCTGGTAATTGACCTCTCTTACAGAATAGAATTTGAGGCAAAGAGAGAGCCAGCATCCTAAGCCTTTAATCAGTTTAGGAGAGAATTCAAGAGGTAAAAAGATAGCAACAGAGACCTGAATAAGTGTAAACATCTACTCTTTTATATAGTCATGTAAAACTTTTTGGACCCATTGTCTCCTGAATGATTAAAAAACCCAGTTCAATGGAGGATTATTTGAATATGTCACCTGGTGAATTCTGTCCTCATCTCTAATTCATGAGAGTAATAAAGTTGTGAGTATTTTATAATTTTGATTCATTCAATAAATATTTATTGAGTACTTATTATGTGGTAGGTATCAGAGATAGACCACTGAAAAACAAAAATCTTAAATTCCAGTAGGAGAGACAGACAAGTAAGTAAGATATATAGTATGTTACATAATAGTGATATGGAGAATAAAACAAAACAAAGCAGGAATTAGGAGGTGGGGACTGCCGAGAGGTTTCACAGTTGTAAATTGGGTGGTCAGCAGAGGCCTCCAAGAAGGTGACTTTTAATGAAAGACCTGAAAGGTGGTGAGAACATGTACAAAGTAGACATCTGGAGGAGTAGCATGCCGGGAAGAGGAAAGAAGAATGGAAAGCCCATGAGGTGGGGGCTAACCTGGAAAGTTTGAAGACCAGCATAGAGGCCAGTACGGCCGCAGGAGAGAGAGCATTTTCTTTAACAAATACAAATATATTGGATACTTTTCTAAATACTTCACAAGTATTAACATATTTCATTCTTATAACAACCCTATAAGACAATATAGATGAGGATCTGTGAAACAGATGTTAAGCAACTTGTCACACAAGCAACAGAATGCACACAGTTAACAAGGGTGAAGAGCCAGGATCCTAACTTTGGGGTAGTTTGCATTATGCTGTTCACCATAGTATTAGTATATGAAGTCAGATGGCTAATAGGAGGGTAGACATGGAAAGGTCAGTTGTGTAGAATCTTAGAATCAATTGTAAAGACTTTGGCTTTCTCTGGGAGTAAATTGGGAAGTCATGGGAAGGTTTTGTATGGGAGAGTAGCATGATTTGGTGTTAAGTTTTAAAGCCTCACTCTGGCTACAAGAGGAACAAGAGTAAAAGCAAGGAGACTAGGTAAGAGGCTACAGGATTTAAGCAGGAGATGATGGTGGCTTGGACTAGGGTGAGTGGTGAGGATGGTTTTATGAGGTGTGATCAGGTTCTAGATATTTATTTTGCCATGTTATGTTGTGTTATGTTATGTTATGCTATGTTATGTTATGTTATCTTATGTTATGTTATGTTATATGTTATTCTTAGATGGAGCCTCACTCTGTCGCCCAGGCTGGAGTGCAGTGGCACAATCTCGGCTCACCACAACCTCCACCTCCCGGGTTCAAGTGATTCTCCTGCTTCAGCCTCCCATTAGCTGGGACTACAGGCATGTGCCACCACACCTGGCTAATTTTTGTATTTTTAATAGAAACGGTGTTTTGCCATGTTGGTCAGGCTGACCTCAAAATCCTGAGCTCAAGTGATCTGCTCACCTTGGCCTCCTAAAGTGTTAGGATTACAGGTGTGAGCCACCACACCTGGGCATGGATATTTATTTTATTTTATTTTTTTATTTTTGAAAGCAAGAAAAAGAGAGGAAAGAAAGTGAGAGTGAAAGAAAGAAAGAAAAATAATGTAAGAGAGAAAGAAAGAGGAAGAGAAAGAGGAAGAGAAAACGGGATTTTTGTTCTATTGCCCAGGCTAGAATGCAGTCTAAAAATGGGTATTAAAAACCTCTTTTATGCCAATAATTGTGCTTAACAATGGAGACAGGAAGGAATAAGGGATGAAAATAACAAACAAGCAGCCAACCAGTGTTTTACTTAAGCCTGTGAAATGCTATGCAATTGCTGAGGAGTGATTTACTTCCAATTATGTGGTCACTTTTAAAATAGGTGTAATGTGATACTGAGAAAAATGTATGTTTTGTGGATTTGGGGTGGAGAGTTCTGTAAATATTTGTT